>JAJPUD010003823.1:137790-226156 GCA_023553655.1 Myrmecobius fasciatus | reverse complement strand
TCTAGATCTGTAAGATAATTTCTTGGGAGTTTGATTGGTATGGCACTAAATAAGTAAATTAGTTTGGGTAGTATTGTCATTTTTATTATATTCGCTCGTCCTACCCATGAGCATTTTAAGTTTTTCCAATTGATTAGGTCTGATTTGATTTGTGTGGAAAGTGTTTTGTAATTTAGTTCATATAGTTCCTGACTATCCCTTGGCAGATAAATTCCCAAATATTTTATACTATCAACAGTTATTTTGAATGGAATTTCTTTTTGTATCTCTTGCTGCTGAACTTTATTGGTAATATATAAAAATGCTGATGATTTCTGTGGATTTATTTTGTATCCTGCCACTTTGCTAAAGGTGTGAATTGTTTCTAGTAGTTTTTTAGTTGAGTCTCTAGGGTTCTCTAAGTATACCATCATGTCATCTGCAAAGAGTGATAATTTGGTTTCTTCACTACCTACTCTGATTCCTTTTATCTCTTTTTCTTCTCTTATTGCTGAAGCTAACATTTCTAATACAATATTAAATAGTAATGGTGACAGTGGGCAGCCTTGTTTCACTCCTGATCTTATTGGGAATGGTTCTAGTTTGACTCCATTACATATGATGCTTGCTGAAGGTTCAATCTTCTCATATTTCAAAGAGTAATCCAAGCATATTTTTTTTCAGAAGGAAGAATTTCTCAGTTTACTCAGGAAAAAGTCAGTCCCTTCTTAAGACATCTATCTGGAATATGAATAGCAATGTAAAGTATAGGAGATGCAGAAAATGCTGATGATTCTATTCCAACAAAACTTCCTAATGACAAAGTAAACAAACATTTTTGCTTAAAAGCAAAAACCAAAACACAATTAAGATATAACCTAGATTAATTTTTCCTTTGAACTGTGGCATGGCTGCAAAAGCTACTGTTCCAAAAGAAAACAATTAAAAGACAGACACCTCAATTCTGAGATTCCACTACACACCTGTCAGATTGGCTGGAATGTCAGGAAAAGATAATGACGAATGTTGGAGGGGATGTGGGAAAACTGGGACACTGATACATTGTTTGTGGAACTGTGAACGGATCCAACCATTCTGGAGAGCAATCTGGAACTATCTATGCCCAAAGGGCTATCAAATAGTGCACACCCTTTGATCTAGCAGTGTCTCTATTGGTCTGTATCCCAAAGAGATCATAAAAAAGGGAAAAGGTTCCACATGTGCAAAAAAGTTTGTAGCAGCCATTTTGGAAACTGAGCAGATGCCCATCAGTTGGAGAATGGCTGAATAAACTGTGGTATATGAATGTCATGGAACATTATTGTTCTATAAGAAATGACCAGCAGGATGATTTCACAAAGTCTGGAGAGACTTGCATGGACTGATGCTGAGCGAAGTGAGCGGAACCAGATCATTGTACACAGCAACAAAAAGTCTATAAGATGATCAATTCTGAGGGACATGGCTCTTTTCAACAAGATGATTCAGGCCAGTTCCAATAAACTTGTGATGGAAAAAGCATCCAGAGAGAGGATTGTGGAGAATAAATGTGGATCACAACATAGTATTTTCATCTTTGTTGTCTGCTTGATTTCTTTTTATTTTTTTTTTCCTTTTTGATCTGATTTTTTTTGTGCAGCATGATAAATGTGGAAATATGTTTAGAAGAATTGCACATTTAACATATATTGAATTATTTGCTATCTAGGGGAGAGAGGAAAAGGGGAAAGGAGGAAGAAAAACTGGGAACATAATGTTTTGCAAGGATGAATGTTGAAAACTATCTTTGCAGATATTTTGAAAATAGAATGCTATTTTTAAAAAATTAAATAATCACCTCCATGGCAATGAAGATCGGAGAAAAATTCAAACAGAAAGTAACTGATTAAAGATTTTATCATCTTGATTGTCTTGCATCTTGGAGATAAAAATATTTTTAAAATTTTCCACAGAAAGCAAATATTTATAAATCCGCTAGTCCTGTATTCAAAAGTGGGCTTATAAGAGAATTCACAGGAAGATAATAAGCAGGTAGAAGCAATCTATAGTGACAGATTCTTGGAAAAACTGTGGGAGATTTAAAGAAGCTCTGAAGGGTTAACTTTATAAGGTATGGGTAAAAAAAATAAAAAGCTGTGTTGATAAAAACTCACCCATCACCCAGAATCAAAAGACCAATTGCTTACTAGTAAACTACAAAAGGGAGAACACTATGCCCAAGATCACGGTGCTTATCCAGAGCTAGAGAAGCTAACCCTGGAATGACCAAAGCCCTGGGTTTGAATCCCACTTTCTTCTAGCTCCATGTACTCAAGGGCAGATCATCTAATTTCTTTGAGCCTCAGTTAGCTCATATGTACAATAAGGAATATGGTACCCAAAATGTACTTACCTCTTAGAGGCATTTTAAGGATAAAGTGAGTTAGCACATGTAAAACTCTCTGTAAATATTAAAGACTACATAAATGTTAACTGTCAAGTCCATTCAATAAGCATTTATCAGTGCTTACTCTGTGCCTCTGAACAAATACAGGAATACACAAAAAGCTCATGGAAAGGACTTTGGAGATCTTCAAATTCATTGCTCTTATTTTAGAGATGAGAAAAATAAGCCTCAGAGAAGTTGTGGCTTTCTAGGTCACAGAGGCAGGTAATAAGGAAACTGTAGATCAAACTGAGATCTCTGCCTTTTAAGTCTAGAACTCTTCCCACTGTGCCATGCTCTGTTTCATAAATTCAATTCCTTAAACATTTATGGAGCTCCTACCAGGATAAAAACCAAACCATGTAAATGCAAACTGATCTTTGCCAGCAAACAAGATCTCCTTTATTTAGAGTCCATTAATTTGGCATCACAAACATCCAAAGATGGGCTTTTCTGTCTTGCCTCTCATTTTATATGGGATGTTTTCTTTTGACTGTCACCTGCCAATCAGCATCATGTCTTGGAACATCTGGATCCAATGGGACTATCGACAACTTGAGTCAAACCAAAAGAGCCAAATGCCTTACCACAGCCAACTGGGTTAAACAGATACATCTATTCTGATTTTACCAAAAAATAAAACACCAAAATTAATAAATAAATAAATAAATAAATAAATAAATGAATGAATGAATGAATGAATGAATGAATGAATAAATAAAGCTTCCTTTCTTTTGACTAACTTAATTTTCATTATCAGATAAGCCTTCTTATCAGTCAAACTAATTTACATTATTGACTAATACTATGTTATTATGCAAGAGTTGATAATGTAATTAGAACTCTCCAAAGGGTTAGAAAAAAAGTATTAACTTAAGCCTAACTTCTTTGCCACATTAGTTTTTACTAACACCTGTGAAATTTTGATTAAGTTTTACAATTCTCTATACTCCTAGAATGCACTTGCTAATTCCTATCCCCTTACACCCAATAGGACATTTCTCTTAAGACCAGGATAGAAAGCAGCTACCCTCTATCTTTGAATTCAGAGTCTAAACCTAGTAGTGTGCCATTTGTCTTGAGATCTTGGACTCATACCACATGTCAAGAATCTGCAGCTTACCTATTTTCTCCTATTCAACTCTGCCTCAGTCAGAATCTAACTTTGATCATTTCTTCTTTTGTCCGATTCTTCAGACATTAATCCAATCCACTGTGATTGGTCCCTCTCAGTGATGTACAGTATGATATAAAAGTCCATTGGAATTGCTAATAACCTGTCCAAAATCCTTTTAACTGTGCAGAATCTCACAATCTGCCATACCCACTATCATAACTCGATCAGGCATTCTCTGGATTTACTTGATAGCTGCACATTATGGAGATTTTTCAAAGTAGTAATAATAACATGATTAAGTACAAAAAGTGAAATTCAATGATTTCTTTATTTGTTCTCTAAAAATGAAGATAATGAAGAGCCAGAACAACTTTTAAAAAAATAAGATTACATAATAAAAATCTTTCTAAGCAACAAGGATGACCTAAAAGGAATAAAACTTGATCTCTAATAGGATTTCTTAATGTGGGGGCCTGTGAATATTTTTTTTTTAATACTTAACCATATCTGCACATAACTGGATTCCTTTGTAATCCTGTGCATATTATCTTATGCATTTAAAACCATTATTCTGAGAAAGAATTCCTAGAATTCACCAGTGTCAAAGAAGTTCACGACACAAGAAAAAATTAAGGACCCCTGCTTTAGAATCATAACTTTACAGCTGGAAAGAACTAGGGCAGTATTGTCCAACTATGGACACAAACATTTAAATAACTTTCTTACACAGATCATAAGAGACAAAACCTGGATTCAAATCCAAGTCCTTTAAAGTCAAACCTAATACTTATTCCATTTTGGAATACATTTGAGTACCTTCCTAGGATTGTTTTTTAAGTTAAAAAAAATGTTTATTCTTAAGAAAATTGATTAAGGGGCAGCTAGGTGGCATAGTGGATAGAACACTACCCCATGGAGTCAGAAGGACCTGAGTTCAAATTTGACACTTAACACTTCCTAGCTGTGTGATCCTGGGCAAGTCATTTAACTCCCAATTGCCTCAGCAAAAAAAAAAAAAAAAATTGATTAAAAAATGAATAAAGGAAATACATTTTATCTTTAGAGGCATGCAAAGATTTCATATGTAGTATAAGAAATGTTGAGTTCAATGAGTCTTCTTGGTGACAAGCATGTTAAGCTGATTTTTTGGCTTTTATATACAAAAGCTTCAGATCAGAAAAGATAACATAATATACTTATTATATCTACTATAACAATACCCTACATGCCATTATAGTTAAGACTGTTAACATTTCCATTATAAAAACCTATTTTTCAACCTTGCCACCTGCCAGCCATTAAAAATTGTTCTGGCACAGGAGCCAAGTGTTTATTCTGGAAACATTTTCTCCACTTCCACTCCATCTAAAATTCTCAGTTCTTTTGATTATTATGCAAATATTTTAACGGTATTTTTTGTCCTAGAGCAACATACCAATTTCATTTTAAATTCTAAAATACAGGAAAGAAGCATATGACATGATTCCCAAGTCAGCAGCAACTCTTCCAAAATAGTAACAAATGCAGAGGGCCAATCTGCTAATTAAAAAAAAAAAAACCTTGGTAGTTCATCACAATATCGCTTCCTCTTATCCTCCAAAAAACTGTCATAGATATTCACAATGTTAATGATATTAGTAATAACAGGACTATGCTTTTACTCAAAGGAAAACTCGCACAGGAAGGGATGAATCAGGCACAGGTGATAAAAGGGAAGGGGTGTCAAAAAATAAAGTCACTCATATTATAGGAAGAGATTAAGCTAAAGGCTTAAACTAAACTGCTCTACAGGACTACACAGTTCTAGCAACTGTCACTGGCTCTTAGCTATCCAAAGTCTTCCCTGAGCAGCACAATGACACAAGTCATGAAAACATTACTTTCAACCATGATTTGAACCCACTGCCTTGTTTTAAAGCAAAAAATTCTTCAAATATGTATTAGCAGTAAAAAATTCTCACCATTAAAGGCATTATTTTTTTCTATGAAAATACTATCTTTTTGAGATTATTCAGTGTCTCCATAATTCTGATGTAGACAACCTTGTCTTTATAGACAAAGCAGTGATAATTTTCTCTGTAAGCAGTTCAATCATCCAGTAGAGATTCCAAAAAAGCAAAGTTCAGTAATGAAATAAAATAAATAGCAATATAATCAGGATATGGGAACAACTTACCCAATACAGGTTTAATTCACTATTAAACAACATTCATGTAAGGAAAAGAAAAACTAACATTTAAATGGATGAATGAATAAAGCATGTAGATGCTATTATTATTAGCATAAGGAAACTGAGACAGACTTGTTAAAGGACTTACCCAAAGTTACACAACTACCAAATATGAGAGGCCATTTTTGAACTTAGAACTTCCTGATTCCCAGACCAGCACTATTCATTTTCTTCTACCTGCTTCTAAGAAACACTCTTTACAAAACTTATTTATTATGACTCTCCTTGATTCTTTTTAATATTTTAAGAGTGATACCTTTCATATCAAAAGTAGAGTTAAAATAAAGGTCAATGAAACTTTTAGTGACTTAGAAACTTAAAATTAGTTTACAGAATTTTTCATTCTCAGATAAACTATAACATAATTAGATTGAATTCCCCAAGTGCTCTATACATAAAAATTAAATTTCCCCCAAGGATAATGTAGGAGTAAACATTTCAAATGTTTAATTGCAGGTCTAACCATGTCACCTTCATACTCAGAATATTCCACTGATTCCCTATCCTTTTCAGAATCAAATATAAAAGCCTCTGTGGCTTTCAAAAACTTTCATAAGTTGGCTTTTTCCCACCTTTCCACTCTTCTTATACCTTCCTCACTGCCGTGTACTCTGCAATCCAGTGACACTGGTCTCTTCACTATTTCTTGAACAAGATACTCCACCTCTCTTGACTAACTGCTCTCCAGGCCCAAAATTCTCTTCTTTCTTAGCTTCCCCCACTTCGGCTTCCTTCAAGTCCCAGATAAGATCCCACTGGCTTTAAAGAAGGCATCCTTATCACTTTTAATTCTGGTGCTTTTCCTTTATTAATTATTTCCTATTTATCACATATATGACTTGTTTGTATGTATTTGTTGTCTCCCCTATCAGATTGTGAACTTACGTAGGCTTTTGAAGTATCTGATATAGGTTATTCATGTACAATCATATTAAACATATTTTCATATCGGTCGTGCTCGGAAAGAAGAATCAGAGCAAAAGGGAAAAATCATCAGAAAGAAAAAAATGACAAAAATAAAAGTGAAAATAGCATACTTCAATCTGTATTCAAAATTCATAGTTCTTTCTCTAGATGTGGATATCATTTTCTACCATAAGTCTTTCAGAAGTATGTTAAATCATCACATTGTTAATAAGAGCTAAGTCTATAAAAGTTGATCATCACAAAATTTGGTTTTTATTGTGTAAATGTTCTTCTAGTTCTGCTTATCTCACTCAGCACAAGTTCATGTTAAGTCTTTCCAGGTTTTTCTGAAATCTGCATTTTTTTTAAATAAGTCTTTTATTTTTCCAAATATATGCAAAAATAGTTTTTGATATTGACCTTTGCAAAACCTTGTGTTCCAAATTTTTCTTCCTCTCATCTAATATAGGTTAAACATATATAATTCTTTTAAACATATTTCCATATTCTTCATACTGCCAAGAAAAATCAAATCAACAGGGAAAAAAAACGGCGGGGGGGGGAGGGGGCGGGAGAGGGAACCCAGCTAACAAACAACTACAACAAAAAGGTGAAAATACTATGCTTTGATCCATATTCAGTATCCATAATTCTCAAATTGGTTCTCTCCATCTCAAGTCTATTGAAATTGCCTAGAATAACCTTATTATTGAAAAGAGCCATGTCCATTACAGTTTATCATCACATAATCTTGTTGCTATGTACAATGTTCTCTTGGTTCTACTCACTCCAGCTGGCATCAGTTCATGTATCTTTCCAGGCTTTTCTGAAATCAGTTTGCTCCTCATTTCTTATAGAACAATAATATTCCATTTTATTCATTATAGCTTATTCAGCCATTCCCCAAGCGATGGACATCTACTCAATTTCCACTTCTTTACCACTACAAAAAAAAAGCCTGCTATATACATTTTTGCACATGTGGGTCCTTTCTCCTTTTTATGATCTTTTTGGGATGCTGGATCAAAAGTTATGTATGCACAGTTTGTTAGTCCTTTGGGTATAGTTCCAAATTGCTCTCCAGAATAGCTCGATCAGTCCACAACTCCACCAACAATGTATTAGTGTCCCAGTTTTCCCATGTCCCCTCCAACATTTATCAATTTCTTTTCCTGTCATCTTAGCCAATCTGAGGTGTGAAGTGGTACCACAGATTTGTCTTAATTTACATTTCTCTGATGAACCATGATTCAGAGCTTTTTTTCATATGACTAGAAATGGCTTTCATTGCTTCATCTGAAAATTGTTCATATCCTTTGGCCATTTATCAACTGGGAAATGGCTTGTATTCTTGTAAATTTGAATCAATTCTCTACATATTTTAGAAATGAGACCTTTATGAGAAATACTGGATGTAAAAATTTTTCCCAGCTTTCTGCTTTTCTTCTAATCTTGGCTTTGTACAAAACATTTTTAATTCAATATAGTCACAATTATCCATTTTGTATTTCATAATATTCTCTAGGTGTTTTTGGCCATAAATTTCTCCCTTCTTCATAGATCTGAGAGTAGACTACATCATGAATCCATTTTGACCTTTTCTTGGGTTACGGTGTTCTATTTATCATTTCTTTTTTTTTCTTTTAATTATTATTTTTTTATTAAAACTTTTTATTTGCAAAACATATGTATGGGTAATTCTTCAACACTGACCCTTACAAAGCTTTCTGTTACAAATCCCCCCCCCAATCCCCATCCCTCCCCAGATGGCAGGAAATCCACTACATGTTAATTATGTTAAAATACTTGGTAAATCGAATATATGTATACATATTTCCACACTTATCATTGTTGTGCAAGAAAAATTGTATCTACAAGAAAAAAAAATCAGAAAAAGGAAACACCATGCAAGCAAATATCTGGTCCACATTTCACATCCCTCTCTCTGAGTATATATAGCTTTCTTCACTGAACAATTGGAACTGGTTTGAAAGATTTCATTGTTGAAGAGAGCCATGTCCATCAGAATTGATCATCATATAGTATTGTTGCTGCCATGTATAATGACCTCCTGGTTCTGCTTATTTCATTCAGCATCAGTTTATGCATGTCTCTCCAGGCCTCTCTGAAATCATCCTGCTGGTCGTTTCTTACAGAACAATAATATTCCATAACATTCATATACCATAATTTATTCAGCCATTCTCCAATTGATGGGCATCCATTCAGTTTCCAGTTTCTAGCCACTACAAAAAGGGCTGCCACAAACATTCTTGCACATGTGGGTCCCTTTCCCACCTCTAAGATCTCTTTGGGATATAGGCCCAGTAGAAACACTGCTGGGTCAAATAGTATGCATAGTTTGATAACTTTTTGAGCATAGTTCCAAATTGCTCTCCAGAATGGTTGGATCCGTTCACAGTTCCACCAACAATGTACCAGTGTCCCAGTTTTCCCACATCCCCACCAACATTCGTCACTGCTCATCATTTCTTATAGAATAATATTCCATTGCATTCATATACCATAATCTGTTCAGCCATTCCACAATTGATGGGCATCCACCCAGTTTCCGATTCTTCACCAGTACCAACATTTTTTTTTACTTTTTTATGATCTTTCCCCTTTTTTATGATCTTCTTTTACAGATCTACTAGTGGTATTGCTGGACCAAAGGGTATATACAGTTTTATAACCCTTTGTCATATTTCCAAATTGCTCTCCAGAATGGAAAGCATCTCTACTAACAATGGATTAGTGTACCAATTTTCCCATATTTTCTCCATCATTTATCATTTTTCATTTCTGTCATATTAACCAATCTGATAAGTGTGAAGTGGCACCTCAAAGTTGTTTTAATTTGCACTTCTCTAATCAGTAGTGATTTAGAGAATAGCTGTTATTTATTCATCTGAAAACTGCCTGTTTGACCATTTATTAAGTGGGGAATGATTATAGTATTATGAATTTGACTCAGTTCTTTATATGGTTGAGAAGTGAGACCTTTGTTAGAAACACTGGCTATAAAAATGGTTTTTCAGATTTCCATTTCCTTTCTAATTTTGGTTGCATTAACTTTGTGAAAATTTTTTTTAATTTAATGTAATCAAAATCATCCATTTTGCAAATCAAACCTACAAAATAAAGAAAAATATCAAAATAACTTCAATCACACCTTCCTTCTCTGCTTTAAATCAAATAGCAGAAAAGGGAGCAGAGAATGCTAATGATTCAATGAAAGACTGAATAAAAAACTGCTTAAATAGTATGTGCCGGGTATTGTGCTAAGCAATGCAGATACAAAAATGAGAGAATTCCTAAATTTCAAGAAGCAAATATTCTAATAAGGGAAGACAGCAAAACAGCAGAGTAGTGGCCAGGGAAGGGAGTTTTGGTTTGGGGAGTCACAGGGATGATGAATTAATATGACTGTCTTTATCAGAATGTATTATTGATCTGATAGATATGCTGGGTAAGAGGCACTCCAGGGGAGGAGGAAGACTCACAGAGGATTATAGGCACCATGAATGTTAGATGAAGAAATGAATGGTGTATACGATCTGGTACTGGGAAGTGATGAATGTGTAGAGTGGGCTAAGCAGTTGCTACCCTTCTTATATAGGAGGACCAAAATGACCTCACTGTGTCAAGGTCTAACTGACTGATTAGATTAATACAAACTTGGAAGGCCTAACACAGATAGGACACAAATAGTCTATATGAACACTTGGAATGGATATCTCTAAATTCTCTTTTGCTCATGGAGAACAGCACCTTCTTTGATGCAGGAAGGCCATATTGGGCAGTCTGGTGTCAGTATCTCCATTGCCTCACAATCAATTCCAAAATTCTTCAAAGAAACCTTAAGAATGTCTTTGTATCATTTCTTCTGACCTCCCTATGAGCACTTGTCTTGGGTGAGTTTTCCCTAAAATAATCCTTTAGGCAAAAATATATTTGACATTCAGGTTATGTGGCCAGTCCACCTGAGTTTCACTCTCCACAAGAGAGTTTGAATGTTTGACAGTTCAGCATGAAAAAAGGCCTCACTGTCTGGTACTTTATCTTGCCACTTCAGAATCTCCCTAAGACAATTCAAATGGAAACAGTTTAATTTCCTCACTTGGTACTGGTAGCTTGTCCTTTCTTTATTTGCTGTAATGGGAGGTTCCATATATGGATGGCACAGTGCTGACTGGTGGAGAACCTCTTGTTTTCTAGTTTTTGCCCTCACAAGTACAGTATCAAAGGTTCTGGTCAAATCAGTGAAAAACTGTGTATAAATCTGTTCTGCTCCTGGATTTGTCTGGAAGTAAATACATCAATGGTTCTGCACCTGCTGCTTCATCACCGGCCTGTTGTTAATGCAGGACTCTGAGGTAGATAAAAATGGTAAAATGTTATAGATGATATCGTTTGACCCACATATAAATTAGCCTTAAGTGAGCCAGAATTGAAGAATCCTCACTCTGTCTTCCAGAATCACTGAAGTCCAGTGACAAGGCCGAAGTCAAGACAACTAGAAATGGCTTGGGATGCAACAGACGACTTGATGTCTTCAATGTCTAACCAGAAGTTAGACAGTGCCTGTTTCAGCTGCCTTTATGGTTATTAAAACCAAGTGCTCTCATCTGCCCAATGGGGGGAGGGAGGGGAAATCTTCCCATGCTTCACTGAGGAAGGCGCGATATCTTTTGTTTACACTCCACCTGATTTAGCCCATCTGCCAAAATGGTGCACAGGGGTGTGGCCATGCTACACTGGTCACTGGCTAAGACAGCCTGGACACCTACACCCCCAGCAGCTAAGAAAGGTACTTTGTGTTCACTCATTCAATCATCAAATAGGCTGGGCTCTAAGGAGAGAGCTACAAAGATGAGTGTGTCAGTTTTTAAATTTTTGAAAAAGTACGTTACTGTTCATAATCTAAACATGAAATCCTTTCTTCAATATTCAGAGAATGGGACCAAAACTGCAAAAACTCAAGCATATCTTTCTGGATGTCACTACAAACAAAATCAGAAGAAGGAAGCTGCATCTAAATGGAAAGCTGGCATACATGTAGTATGAGCCAAAGTAGAGCTAAGGAAAGGAATCGGTAGAGTTGGGTTTATTATAAGCCCCAAAATAACTCTCCCCAAAAATCATTTCATGAAACCTTTGGTTACTTCCTACTGCATCATTTTTATATATATTTGTTAAAAGGCCACAATAAAAGCATTTTAAGTTTATGCAATAACACAGGTTGCAAAAAATGAGGACAAGGTCTATGATAAAACCTCCCAAATTAAATTAATATATGCTTTGGTTCTCAGCAGCTTCCTTGCAAAGGTGGGAATAATTGAGTATGATGAAACATATGTTTGAGAACACAGATCAGGAATATGAAATAATGGAGGTTAAAGACTTGTGAAATACATAGAAGTCTTTATTCCTTGACACTTTTCTGTGAAGAAATAACTGTTAGAGGTTATCCACATTAAACACCAAATAATATCAATTACATTTAGCAGACAGTAAAAGATGCAGCAAGCATCCCCAAATTCACCACTATAGTCAAACTACCAACTTGTTAAGGCAAAGATCAAAATTATTAATTAACTGGAAGAAAAAAATTGTAAAAAGATATAACATCTAAATGAAACAATCACAAATTAAAATGCTGATCATAAAACATGGATAACAAACATGACATCGCCACCAATTATAATAACTTCAAATACATTTATATAGGCCATAATAAGGCCAAAAGATCCTCTGAAGCACTTCAGTCATTAAATGCTTGATTTATTTGCCAAATGGAATAATGACATCCAAAGACAACACCAATTCAGAGTATAAATTCATTTGTAAAATTTTATACAAAAGATGAGAGAAGGCCACGGATAGTATTACCTCATAAATCAGTGGAAGATAAAATTAGTTTTAAATCTTGGCAAAAGACTCAACTAAGCAGTCATCCTAAAGGTAATTAATAATGAAGCTAGAAGGAAGAACATAGAAGAAAATATTTTGCAAGTCCAGTTAATACATCAACAAGAAAAATTATAGAGGGCCCCCGATTTCCCAACCAACCTTACCAGATAATGGAACTGAGTCCCAAATACAGTGAGCTATGATAATGAAAATACAAGAGAAACAGAAGAGATTGAACCACAGGACTCAAAATTCCAACAACTAGCAAACTCTTCTCACACCAACTACATCTTTTGAATGCAAAAAGAATTGGCATTTGTAATAATAACTAATGCCATCTGAATCAACAGAGATTCAGTCTTATGGAATCTAATTTGGGGATTAATTTTGTCTATTACATTGTAGTTTATAAAAATTTGAAATGCATGTATGAGAAATATAATAACCCAACATTTATAAGCAGAACAAAAGCTTATATTCCTATGGTGATTTTAAGCAATTTGAAATTATGCTAAGAAAATTACTAAAATGAACTTATTTACCCTTTAACACAAAGATCCTGCTACTATACATATATCAAAAAGTCAAAAAATGATTAAAACAATCATATAAATGAAAATATTTATAATAATTCTTTGCAAGATACAATAAAATCCAACTCTCTTTTTTTGCAAATATAGGCGGGGATGGATATAAAGCACAACATATACTGTTAGACTTGAATATTGATGATGAATAGTTTTGATGAAATGCTTTTTTGTTTTTTTGTTATGAGAGATGGCTCTCAGTTGGGTGTGGAAATAGAAATATAATAAATTAATGTGATATAAAAGCAAAAGATAGACATAATTTTGAAAAGAAAAAATACCTGCAAAGATTTTTCACAACAAACTTTTATGCTAATAGTCAAGAAATTATGGTGTGAGGGCAAATCTAGTCACTAATTTTTCTGCAGCCCACAAACTAGAAATTTTTTTTCATTTTTAAATATTATAAAACTTTATTTTAAATGTAAAGAATTAGTCTTAGCTAGGAGCCAATCAGAAGCAGGTCATTTGGACCCTATAGCTTGGCAATTCCATGCTTATAGTGGAATCACAAAACAAAAAATATAACACATTCAAATATATAATAAAAAGACATAACATATTCAAACATATAATATAAAATATAATAAATAATAATATTTAATATAACATATTCAAAACCACATATTCATTCATGGAATAGTAATGAACATTAATGAAGAAAAGAAGAAGATGCCTACTTGCTAGTACTGTTTAGCACTGTAAGGGAAATCCAATAAAAAGTTCAATTTGAAGAATTCCTTAGGGATGATTTTCAAACGCTTCTACTTGAGGATGATAACACACTGGTTTCATTAAGCTTTGGAACACTACAGAATTTCCTGGAAGACCCCCATTACTACTCAAAAGAGTTTACCCTGATTATCCACAGTAGACAAACCAAGGGCATATGACACCAGTTATGACATGCAGCTGCATGGGTGGGCCCATAATTCCATATATTTATATAGAAAAAACAACACAGAAAAACATCAGGGCCAGAACTAATCAGAAGGACAATAGGCTAGATTGCCTTCAAGAAACTGCAAAGTTCTTTTAACAGTCTTATTCCTCTGGAAACCAAAGTCTCGGAAGAAATCAATAATCACATGGGAAAAAAAATGCTCTAAATCACTATTGATTAAAGAAATGCAAATTAAAACAACTCTGAGGTACCACCTCACACCTCTCAGATTGGCAAAGATGATAGGAAAAAATAATGATAAATGTCGGATTGGGTAAGGAAAAACTGGCACACTTAAGCATTGTTAGTGGAGTTGTGAAATGATCCAACCATTCTGGAGAGCAATTTGAAACTGTGCCCAAAGGGTTACAAAATAGTGCAGACCCTTTGGCCCAGCAGTGCCATTACTAGGTCTGCATCCCAAGGAAGTCATTAAAAAAGGAAAAGGAACCACATGTGCAAAAAATGTTTGTAGCAGCTCTTTTTGTGGTAGCAAAGAGTTGGAAAGAGAGTACATGCACATCAATGGGGAATGGCAGAATAAGCTGTGGTACATAAAGGTAATGGAATATTATTGTTCTATGAAAAATAATGAACAAGCTGATTTTAGAAAAGCCTGGAAAGAGTTACACAAAGTAATGCTGAGCAAAACAAGCAGAACCACGAATACATTGTACACAATAACAGCAAGATTGTATGATGATCAACTATGTAAGACTTGGTTCTTCTTAGTGATTCAGTGAGTCAAAGCAATCCCAATACACTTTCTACAGAAAATGCCATCTGCATCTAGAAAAAGAACTGATGAAATATAAATCAACACATGCTCTGTTCACTTCTTTTTTTTCTTGTTTTTTTTTCCCTCTCCCATTCACTTTTGCTCTGATTTTTCTCTCACAACATAATTCAAAAAGCAATGTGTATTAAAAATAAATTTTTAAAAAAATAAAGCGGTCTCCTAGCCCACCACCTTCTACCCTATTTGGCTATAATACTTAGGCCTTGTTCATCATGTAGGTCATTATCCTTCAAGAGTCTGGGTCACATGATCAAGATAGCAGACTAGACATTCTCTCTAATCCCATTGACCCTTCAAACCTTTCCAAAATAGAAACTGCAGAATGAAGATAAAGCAATTTCAGCTGCCTTCATGGATGAGAACATTCAAAATCCAAAAAAAGTTAAAAAAAAATCTATGAAGTGACATCCACTCACCTTAAGCTCACTCAGTAGTCCTTCCCTAACTTCCCACAGGACTCAATACAGGCTTATAACAAAATCTATTGCTATACCCAGTCCAAAACTGCCAGTGCCAGGCCAGACAACTAAGGAGCAGAGGGACAAAGACAGGACAGGGGAATCCTGGAGGGGTAAGGGAGGGCTAGAGGGAGGAGTGTGAGAGGAAAAAGCACAGCATCTACCTGCTAGCAGTTTTGTCTACCCAAAAGTGACTCGAGGGTAAAGGCCTAAGCTAGGAAACTATGAACATGGAAAGAGTCTGAAATGTTCTGAGTCAAAAACAAAAACACAACAACCTCTTCAGAGGGAAAAGTCAGAAAAAGAATATAGGGGAATCAGGGTGGGGGTGAGGAAACCTGAAATTGCCAAAGATACCAGGAAGAAAAAAAACTCAAAGGACTTGAATATAAACATATAAATCAACAGGGAAAACATTGACAAGTTAATTTCAGTAAACAATTTAGACATCTCTAAACAAATACTGCAAAACTATGGAAAATAATCCAACATTAAAGAAGGCAGAGGGCCCTGTAGAATGTGAGAACGTGGCACCACAAAGCACTGTTTCTGAGAGGTCCAAAAGAGAAATGATAATCATGAGAGTGGAATTTATGAACTCCACAGCAAAAATAATGGGCAGAATAAAAATCCTGTAGTCTGCAATGGTATGTCTCACCAAAGAAGCAAGAAAAAAAAAAAAAAAAAAAGACTGGGAATACAAATATACAGAAGTAAAGGGCAATCTGCAAAAGAAACAAAAAACAAAACCATTAAAAGATATTGTGTTTAATTGCTATGCAAGAAAATATAATGACCTCAAAGACAGGATGTATAGATGCAATCTAAGGATCACAGACCTCCCAGAACATGGCAAGAAAAAAAACCTTAATACCATAATTCATGAAGTGATAAAAGAGAACTGCCCAGAATTTCTAAACAATGAAAATTAAATACCAATTTAAAGAATTCATAGATTGCTTCCAAAAAAAAAAAAAAAAAAAAAAAAAAAAAGAAACCAAGGTTGTAAACACCAAGATATACAGTAATTAAATTTACCAATTCAATTGAAAGACAAGGTTCTGCAGTAATAAGTAAGGAGGAAAAAACCTTCAAATACAAAGGAAAACCACAAGACAATTCGGTATCTCCCAGAAAATATAGTAGATAATGGAATAATATGTACAAAAAAGAATGAAGTTCAGAATACAGCCCATTGTGACGTACTCTGTAAATCTGATTTCAATTAGATACAAGAAGAAATGGATGTTCAATAACAAAGAAGTTCACAAAATAGTTTTAGAAAGAAAAAATGAAACTAAAAAGATTACTTGCTTCTCAAAACATCACAAGCAACAGAAATGGAAGAGAAGTGGATAAATGCAGCAGTCAAAGACGGGAGTGGCAATAGAGATAGCAGAGAGACCACAAGACTTTCTTTCTAAATGGACTAAAATGTCCATACTCTGAACCAGAGATTCAATTGCCTGGTTTATATCCTAAGGAATACATCAATAAGAAAAAAGTCAACACATACTCTTTTATAACAACACTTTTTGTGAAAGCTAAACAAAATAGATATCCATCAATTGGGGAATGACCAATCAACTTGTGGTACATGAACGTAATAGAATATTAATGTCCTCTAAGAAAAGACTTGCTTTGATGCATACAGAAAAGCATGAAAAGTGCTTTCTGTATGTGAAATGATGATAAGAAAACAGAACCAAGAAAATAATATATACAGTAATTACAACAATTTAAATAAAAAGAACTACACAGCAAAAAAAATTAAATATTAATTTGTTACAAGACTAATTTAGTGAAATCTCAACTAAGAATCATATTAGAACTTGGCAATAACTGACATTTCACAATATGTTATTTATTAAAGATGGACATCAATCTTATTCTTGTTTCAACAGGAAAAAGTTGCCTATAAGCATAATTTGTAATTTCATTCCTTAAAAAAACATATTTCTTAGAATTCCTTAGAAGAACAATAATAAAATCCAAAGGCAAAACTAAAATTTCTTGTTAACTATTTTTTAACATCACTTTCTAAAATCTAGGTAAAAGATAATGTTTTATTAAGAAATCTCACAAATTCCTGAATATAGAAGAGTTAGGGCAAAATTAAAAAACTAAATTTGTAAAACTCAAATCATTAACAGAAAATCAATCTTAGTCTTCAACACAGGAAGTTCCAAAAGTCTTAGTGCAGTTTTAAGTTTCAATAGCTTAAAAATGCACTGAAAGCAGCTTTTGAGCTTGAGCAGCATGAAACTACACAAAAACTTTTGGAATACCACATTAAAAAAAAAAAGTTATCTGATTATATAAAGTCTTCCGTTCTCCATTCTGCTTATCTGAGTTTGGAGTTCTTTTTTACAATTACCTTTAATCTATAGTGAAATGACTAGTGTCAAAGAAGAGTATGAAATGCTGTAGGTTTTAGTGACATTACCACAGGAGAAGAAAACTAGAAAATTAGGAGTATAGTAGATCACAAATTATAAGTTTCATAGGGGTAAAGTCAGCCAAAAACAAAACAATTAAAAAATTTCATGAACTGTTTTATTGGGCTAACAAAGCACCTAGGCACAACATCCAGAAGCTAATTCAGTCTCCACAGTCCCTACAAAGTAGAGCTGAATTGGACTACAATTAACTTCTAGACACTGCAACTGCAACACTTTTTAAAGAAAGTAGACAGTTTTATCAATAGCAATGACATAAAAGAATATACATTAATATCTGTTTTACCCCTACACCCTGAGGCTAATGGGGCCTTTCCATTTGACTTGCAGCTGAACTGTCCTATATGCATTCTCTCACCAATTAAGATATGAGCTCCTGGAAGACAAGATCTACTATTTGGAACCCCAGTGCTTAGTATATAGTACATGTTTTCCATTCATCAACTCCAATACAGAGAGTCAATCTACCAAAAACAATTCAGAAATGGACAAAATATGATACATATAATTGTCAATCAAAATATTTTGCTCCTGATAGTTTTTTTTTGTAATGAAATCTGGAAGATGACTATAATTCTAAGTCAAACCAACAGATGTATAATAGAGGAAGGAGACAGTTCATATGTTCAAAAACTATTACTCAAAAGAACCATGTTGTCCATTATGTCTGCAACAAATTACTGCATGTTCTGTAAAGTCCAATTTTGGAATTTCTAAACAAAAAGACTGGAATAACAAGATGAAAAGTCTATACAAATTTATAAAAGAGTTGCCACCATATTCTTCCCTTTTCTGTAATACCTACTACATAACACTGTTGGGTGGCCCAAACAAAATAAAGTATGTAAAGGATATGAAAGCATTAAAGAGCCATATAAATCCTAGTTGAAATTATTCCTTACTCTCTATCCCATTCCTGGGATTCAATCACTCAACAAGTGTCTACTATAAATAACTTACCAGGTACTAAACTAGGGATGAAAAAGATAAAAATGAAATATTCTCTGGCCTCAGAGATTATCAATTGAGAATAAATTTGACTGTAAATAAAAGAATTTTGAAAGAAATCCACACTCCAAAAAAACAAAACAAAAACCCCATGATGCTAACTTTACTCTGCTGTACTGTGTCCTCTTTCTCTCTCCTCCTGCCCATCAAGTTAGCATTTTGTGGCCTCCCAACTACAACATGCACACTCTACCCCAAGTGGACACTAGCAGAGATCCCCTTTGGGGGGCAAAGTGGCTTGAGACTTGCAGCTAGGAGAGAGGAAATCTATGCCCTGCCCTGTCCAACTCTCTCACTCTTCAGGGTCTGACTCCTGCTCCCACACCACGTGGCTGTCCCAGGCTTCCCTTCTGCCCTGCCCTCCCTTCCCCATGAGAGATCCGTTGGAATCCCAGAGCCCCAGCAAGAGCAGCTCCCCAGATCTCTGGCTCTGCTTCCAGGCCAAGCCCCAAAGCCATCGCCAACAAGGGCACAATCTCTGGGGAAGGAGCCAGTCTTACTCACCACCACCTACTGACCAAGTGCCCCAGGATGGCAGAACCCAACAGAGCACTGACCCTGCAGCCATCACCCTGGGATAACCCCTTTGGGGATCTTTTTAACTGCCAGAAGTAGTTCATCTCAGAAGCTGCTATAAACTGCTCAGTGAAAATGGCCCTAAGGAAGATGTATTACCATCTGCTCTGTGCCTAACAACCATGGGACCAGCGATCAGCCCTGCAGCTGAAACCGGCTCCATTTGTTGTCTCCCCACTTAGAAGAATGGCTCCTCAAGCCAGAGATTGTCTCACTTTTCCCTTTGTATCCTCAGAGTTCCAAAAATTCTAAGGACTTAAAACGCTTTTTTTATTCATGCATTCATGAGGAACATTCAGGGTATGGAGGAAAAATGCAAAGATGCACAGATGAGAGACTGAGTGTTGAGCGAGTATGAGGAAGAGTAAGGATAGTCTGACTCTGAGCCACTGTATATAGGAAGGGGAGTAAGGATAAGCAATTCTGCAAGATAAAGTGGGCTGAGTTGCGAAGGGCTTTAAATGCCCAGCAGAGTTTACATTTGTGTCCAGAAGCTAGAGTGAACCATTACTTTGAGTAGGGGAGTGACATGCTCCAGCCTTGGAATTTAAGAAATTCATGTTGGCAGCTATGCAGAAGATGGACTGGAGAAGGAAGAAATTGGTGACAAAGAAAACAATCCCTAATGAGTGGGAGAATATAGCATTTTACCATCTCAAGAGACTACCACAAACATCTTCCAATTTCTACAAACTTTACCAACAAGGCAAGTCCTTCAACCTTAATCTCTCAGTGCTCTCAAAAATTTAGGGAAATGAAATATGGTTCTGCATCTGAAAAAAAGCTGAACATGGCTGGCTCTCTTCCATCCCAATTCTACTTTCCCACTGGACTAGATCCTTTTTTATCTTCTCCCAAATAAACTTACTGAGCTTACAAATTACACCCACATATTTTGCTTTGCCCAGAGTAGGTCATTTAGCCACAGAGGTTACTAACTCCTTTCAAATGCAAACATTAAATGGCTATGACCCTCAAATACAAAACATTTTCTACGGTAGTATTTTTTTTCTTATTAGAAATAAAGCATGGTAGGGGCAGCTAGGTGGCACAGTGGATAGAGCACCAGCCCTGAAGTCAGGAGGACCTGAGTTCAAATATGATCTCAGACACATAACAGCTGTGTGACCCTGGGCAAGTCACTTAACCCCAATTGCCTCAGCAAAAAAAAAAAATAATAAAAAAAAAATAAAGCATGGAACCTAATTCCTATAAGATTTATGGATAAAAGAAGAATTTATGAATCAACAAGAGATCCAGAACAATGTAGGACTTAAAATGGATAATTTTGATTGTATGAAATTAAAAAGGTATTCTATAAATAAAACCAAAGTAGCCAAGATTTTTATACAGTTTGTCAAATAAAGGTCTCATACCTAAAATATATAGAGCAAAATGGGTCAAATTTCTAAGAATGAATCATTCTTCAATTGATAAATTGTCAAAAGATGTGAATAGGTAATTTTTCAATGAAAAACTTATATAGTCATATGAAGAAAATCTTCTAAATCACTGATTAGAGAAATTCAAATTAAAATAACTTTGAGGTACAATATGACACCCTATCAGATTGACTAAAATGACAGGAGAAAATGGCAAATGTTGGAGGTGATTTGGAAAAACTGGAACAATAACACTGTAGAACTGTGAACTGGTACAACTATTTTGATGAACAATTTGGAATTATGCCCAAAGAGTTATAAAACTGTATATATTCTCTGACCTAGCAATCCCACTATTAGGTCTGTTTCTGAAGGTGATTAGGAAAAAAGAAAAAGAACCTAATGTTCTAAAATATTTATAGCAGCTCTCTTTGTGGCAGCAAAAGAACTGGAAAATGAGGGGATGTCCATCAGTTAGGAAATGGTGGAAGAAGTTGTGGTATATGATCGAGACAGAATACTACTGTGCTGTAAGAAATGACAAGCAGGGTGATTTTAGAAAAATGTGGGAAGACTTGCATGAAATAATGATGAGTAAAGTAGGCAGAACAAAAATAACACTGTGTACTGTAAAAGCAATATTAATTGAAGAGTAACTGTGAATGACTCAAGTATTGAGTAATCTGAATATTCAAATCAATTATGAAAGACTTGGAAGAAAAATGCTATCCACTTCCAGAGAAATGATATATAGAAGTATATATTGTGTGGTTCCACATAAATATCTCTATCAAATGTTAATCTTCATTAATGTAAAGTTGGGAATGAAGGAAGAAAACAACTCTCAACTCAAAAGTAACCAAAAAATTACTCAATTAATTTTTCAAAAAATAAGGAACTTTTAGAGGTAGGTCATTGATATGAGTACTCATCCTTTCTTATCCCAGCACTAAGATGGAAGAAGGCTTGTGGAGAACAAGATGAAAGCTTGCAGAGTATTTGCAGCAGTTTATAATTCTAGTCTAATCTGAGGCTTCCATTAGCTTTATAAAGTATCTTTTAAGAAACTTTACTTGGACAACTACCTTTAATGCATGGACTTTTCTCTGCTTCTGGGAGAGGCCTTTACTATCAAATATACAAACTGGAATGGGTGAGGGAGGGAAGCTGACCAAGTCTTTGTTATCATGTTCAAACTCCAAGATCTTATACCAACAGCTTTCATTCAAACTTCTGCACTTAGTGGCCCTAATTTATCATGTTAAAAATAAATATATCCCAAACCACATGTTTATATCAAGAGGTGAAGAAAAATTCCTTAACAAATTAAGGCCTTCATTTTTTGATGAAAAAGCACAGACACAGAGGGTCTTTTTTAATGATAAAAAATAATAATTTTTAAAACCATAAGCTAGCATTATTCAC
Organism: Myrmecobius fasciatus; assembly: GCA_023553655.1. Lineage (NCBI taxonomy): Eukaryota > Metazoa > Chordata > Mammalia > Dasyuromorphia > Myrmecobiidae > Myrmecobius > Myrmecobius fasciatus. The sequence goes on along the minus strand of JAJPUD010003823.1, from coordinate 203,946 downwards.
AATTGGGAAAAAACTTGAAACCTTCCCAATGAAAACAAGAGAAAATAAAAAATGTCACTTTTCCCTGCTATTATTTGATAAATTGAAACTAGCAATGGCAATAAAGCAAAAGTAAAAGCAAAAACATATGCAAATAAGAACAAAATTACACTTATTTGCTGTCATGATGGCTTATAGAAAACCAAAGAGAATTTACAAAAAATTAATATTGAAATAATTAATAGTTTCAAGTAAGTAATATGATACAAAGGAACAAAAAGCAATTTAAACAAGAGATATTCACTGCTTGGTGACTGGATCAGATCTATTATACAGATAAGCATAATGATGGCAAAATTCATTTGAAGGAACAAACAATCTTGAACCTCATAAGAAAAAAGGGGGAAAAAAAAGAAATGAGAATATCACTTCCATATGTCAAATGCTATTATAAATCTAGTCATCAAAATTATTTATTACTTCTTGCCTAATTAGTGAAGAAAATGAATTTTGTGAAGAACTCCCTATTTGATAAGAACTTCTGAAAAGAACAAAAACACTGGCAGAAATTAAATTTAGATCAACATCATATACCACATACTTCAGCTAACTCAAAATGGTGGCAATCCGAATATTAAAGAACACACTATAAAATAATTAGAAGAAAAACAGATACAGTTTTCAAGTGATAGTTGAATTATACCTCTCCCTCTGGAGAGGACAGTTGTTGACTAAGCAAGAGGTAAAAGTGATCATCACTAAAGAAAAACAGCTAATTTTTATTATGTGTAACTGAAAGCTTTTATATTTACAAAGCAATGTAACTAAAATAAGGTATGCTATTAACTGAGGAAAGGGGAACTCTGCATGAAATATCTTAAAGATCTGACATCAAATTATACAGGGGACTAACATAAAACCACGAGTCATTCCCCAATGGAAATAGTTAGACAATACTAATAAATAGTCCTCAAAAACAAAAAACAAAGAAAACATATAAACTATTAACTATATAAAATACTGCTCCAAGTCACTAGTAATAAAAGTATATGAGACTTAAAAAGATTTTATAAAAATTCATAACAGAAATATTACTTCTTGCTTTTACTTTTAAAATTTATTTACTTTATTAGAGAAATTCATGGTGAAATCTGAACTAGGCCTTGAATGGATAAAGATGACAGAGGGGAAAGGAAGGGGAATGTAGACATTGGAAATAGCATGAAAAATATATAAAAGCAGAAAAAATAAGAGTTTGCCAAAAAATACAACTTTTATTAAGCAAGCATTTCATGTTTCTCTGAATAACTAAGTTAAACAGAAAAAAGTCTCTGCCCTCAAGAAGGTTTTATAATCTATGTTTAAGGCAGAAAAGAATGAGTTCTGTGTTTGCACATGTGAAGTTAGAGATGAAGTTCCCTGGATGGAACAGTGGGTAAAGAAATGACAAACCCCAAAGTGGGTCACGAAGAGTCAGACATGACTGAAGCAACCGAACAACAAAAATGTATTTTGTACAAACTTATTTAAAGATTCATCATCTCCCCTGAGAGATTTTTGTTTAATTTTTGTCTCTGTGTCACCAGCATCTAAAAACGTTAAAGTTTTTAAGCCTTTTCACAGTCTGGCCCCAACCTTCAATCTTATCACCCATCTTTCAATATTTTGTGGTCCAGCCAAACGGTCTTTTAGGTGTTCTTCCCAAAGGATATTCTGTGTCCCTACATGAGCTGTTCCACAGGGCTAAAATGAAAATGAACTTCCATCTTACCACCACCTCTTGTAATCCTTTTTTTCCTTTAAAACTTCAAAACTCAAGCCAGCCTTTCATATGAATCATTTCCTAACTGCCCCCCAAAAGTTACTTTGTGCATGTTTTATATATACATATGCGCACATATATACGCGTGCATATATGTATAGGTATGTTTTGTACACATTTATATGGATATGTCTTCTGCTAAAGAATGTAATCTCCTCATTGGCAGGGACCATTTCACCTTGGACTTTGTATCCCAGGACCTCCTGTAAGTAGAACCACAGTTCTGACCCTCAGAAAACACTTTTCAGTTGATGGACTAAAATATCACTAACTTTAAAACAAAAAGAATGTTGAGAAAGTTCTGGATGTCTTATGCAATGAGATTGCCTTAGCCAAGGGGAATGCATATTTTTAAATAAATGTCTTCAAAATTGCTAAATAAAGCTTAAGTTTACCCAAACAAGTTTAATTATCTTGCACCCCTCACTTTTCTATCCCATATGAAAACAGCACTAAACAGGATATTCAAAATTAATCACTGCTGGGTAAATCCACATTTAATAGTATTTTTTAAAATGCTTTTATTTTTCTCGTTCAATATCCTAATACTGTTTTTAAAACATCATGAGGATACCCTCTCTAATTAACTTCCTTCTTGGTTTTGAGCATTAAGGAAGAAAGAGAACAACCCCAAACCTCTAATGTGTTTTGATAAGAGTTAGCTGCCATGGAAATGACCACGTTGTTCTTTATCAAGCACTATATAACCTCAATGCTCATGAAGAAAATGAAGATTTCTAACCAACTCACAGAAATAATTAATAAGAATGCTGAATTATAAATGATATTGGGAGAAAAAATTTCAATGTCAAAGGCTATAAAGGAATTTGCATAAAGAATTTTTTAAAGCTATTCACTGGTAAATGGATACTTTACAATCACAGACCCAAGACAAACCATTCTAATAGACTGTAATTTTGTCTTTATTAAATATACTATGATCTAGACTCTGACAGCCTAAGAGCAAAATTTTGTAACTTTCTGAGGCTATTTTATTAAACTAAATCCAAATCATACTTTTCCCTCTATCACTTGAGCTTGCTTTTTTTTCTTTTCCTTTCTTTTTTTTTTTTTTTTTTTGCTGGTACCACTGTTTATACAGCTTATCCCTTATCACACTGACAAGACTGGGAACCACAGCAGATGGTCCCCCCAGACATAATTCTAACAGGTTTTTTGTGCAAACAAAAGATAAAGAAGGCTACAGCAATGATTTACTGATATCTAAAGTTGAAAACTGACAAAATACAAACTGCTTTTTTCTTACTGTTTGAACTGTTTAACCTTTTAACTACTAAGTAAGCTAGATATGGAGAGAATTAAATAGGACTTCAAAATCAGCACAACTACAAAGCCATATAGTCACTTTCAACAACTCTTACTTATACTTTAACTATTTAAGAGACAACACAAAATTTAACATCCTGATGTCACAAAAAAATTATCTCTGTGACAGGAAAAGAAGGAACATTTAGTTATTTTTGTGACTTATAAAAACCTGTTTAATTGCTATATTGTGAAATAAGCTGCCTTTTTCCTAATTGTGATTCTAAGAGTGCAAAGAAATGCTTTCTGGTCAATTCCAAAGCCTTTTCTCAAAAAAAAAATAATTCACTACAGAATAGAGTAATTGAACCATATCTAGAATGTTGATTGTGGAGCTAAAGTCTATTCTATTTCAAAAATAATCTAACTACAAGTTAGCATTAAAAAAAACTAAGTGAAAAATATCCCCTAAATTACTCATACCCAAAGATACATAGATGTTAAAAGATCATAATTCAGCTCTCCCATTGCAGACCAACTGAAAATAAGATTTAAAAACCCAAAGGACAACTAAAACCTGAAAATAATATGCAGAAAATGACAAACATCTGAAATAAATTACACAAAACTAAGCAAAGATGCACAAGACTGTCCCATAGGGCTCTCTTAATGTAGGTCACGTTTGTCAGACCATAGCAAAAATACAAAGAACCTTAACAAAAATGAACATTTGTTATTTATAATTGTGTACACTGGCAACTCCAGTCTGTATGGATTATCAAACTAGACTTTTAGAGCAAGTACAAAAGCCTTGGGAAAGAGCATGTCAACTAGTATGCTATTAATTATTTTACAGCAAAGAGAGGCATGTTTTATGCCATTTATCTGTACCAAGGCACCATCCAAGTCTGGCAATTTGGAGTACTGAACCAAATCAATTAATCAATTAATAAGAATTTATGTTCACATACCAAGAACCGTGCTAAACATGAATGATACAAATACAAAGATAGAAGATCCAGAAGTAGAGAAGTCCTGAAACCATAGCTGAAGGGAAATCACATGTCTCTACTTAAAAGTAATTCCCTAATAAATAAAGATGAAACTGTTACTGGCTACCTTAAAGTCAGTACAGAATATTTAATTTGCATACAATAACTTCAACTAAACTCCCTGAATTAATCTGAGATAATAGATTAAATTGAATCTCACACAGCTGATATTTCTCTAGCCTGTTTGGGGAAAATACACACGTTTTATATCACATGACAATGTCACTGCATTTTATTGACTGTGAAACCGGTCGTACTTAACACTGTTAAATAAAGAACTTTAGCAGCTTTGTGGAGAATGGAGTTAAGAGGAGGATCTGAAGCAATGGAGAGAAATTAGAAGGCTACTATCATTGTCCCGATGAGAAATTATCAGATTGACAAAGATAATATGAAAGGAAAACCACTATTATTGAAAGGAATATTGAAAGATAGGCACATTAATAATATCTATGAAGTGGTGCAGATATTTTACAAAGTAATTTAGAACTATATCCAAAAAATCACTTAGCTGTATATAACCCAATGATACCACTACTTGGCTTACATTTCCCAAAATATCAAAGAAAGAGACAAAGGAGTGGTATCAGTGCTTTCTGTTACAGCAAAGAACCAAAACTAAGGAAATACCTACTAGGTAATAGCATAATAAATTATACTAAATCAATGTAATGAAAAATTCCTGTACCAAATGAAATGGCAAAAGAGAAAAACTCAAACTGTAGAAGACAGATGAAGTAATGTAGCATCAAAGGAACAGAACCAAGAGACCAATGAAAACTGACATTTTAATGAAATCACCACAAAACCATTCTGGAAAGACAATTTGGAATTATGCAAATAAGGTACATTCATACTCTTTAACCCCAAGATTCCATTTATGAGACTTATATCAAAAGAGGCTATTGATAAAAAGAAAGTCCTCAAACAGACCAAAACATATCTACCAGCACTTTTTGTGACAGCAAAGAATTAAAAAGAAATTAAATGCCCACTGACATAGCAAGACAAACTGACACATGAATGTAATATAACATGCAAGAAAAGATGAATGTGATGAACTTAAGAAAAGGATGGAAAGAGCTACATGAATGGGTATAGAGTGAACTAAGAAGTATCAAAAACAAAATACACAATAACATTAATAGAAAGAACAGTCATGCGCACACACACAAAAAAGAAAAAATAAGTATGGCTCAAAAGAAGAGATATGAGAAGAGTCCCTCACTCCGTTCCTTTACAAAGGAGAAAGATCCACAAATGTTGCACAGTGCACATATATTCAGATTTCAAACCAGTTATATTGATTTTTTTTCTTCTTGTGTTTAAAAAAAATACTACTGATGTATATGCTTGCTGGAGAGGAAGGAAAGAATACTAAAAGAAACTACTATAACAAAAGACACCAATTAAAATATTATTTTAAAAAACGAATTAAGAAGTATTATCAATGTAATAACGTGTCACAAAGAGACCCAATAATGAAACATACTACCCAGTTTCTAATGGAGAGACAAATGAGACAAAGTACAGAATGAGACACACACATTTTGGACATGGCCAAAATCTGGATGCTTTGCTTAATTGTACTTATTTGCTACATAGGGTGTTTTTTTTATATATGGTAGGAGAGAGGATTAAGTAATGGAAATACAAAGAAAAAACAAAAAGAGAATCTGCCCTCTAGTCACTTACATACACTCTAATGGAGAAAATATGTAGAGAAAACAGTGCATCTGAGATATATATATAGTGAGTAGTGCAAAGTTAACTATAGAAGGAAGGCAGGAACAAATACCTGACCTCCTACAGAAGGTAGCATGAGTTAAATCTTGAAGGAAGGAAAGATGCTAAGAGGCAAGGACACCAAAAGAAACCATAATAGGCATGGGCAACATGGAGATGAAGCAGTCTGGGAAAGGAGAAGCAAGTAAACCAGTATGGCTGGGCCCCAGAATATGTGAAGGAGAATGATGTGTATGTAAGAAGACTCCAAAGATGGGAAGCTATTAAGTAGCAAAGAATTTTATATTTATTTCTGGAGGTAACAGGAAACCACTAGAGTTCAATGAGAATGAAGTGACATTGTCAAGCCTATACTTTAGGAAAATCATTTTGATAGAATATGTCAGGAATGAATTTAAAAAAAAAAAAATATTCTCCTAATCCTGTTTACTTCATATTGCATTGCATCAGTTCATTTAAGTCTTCCCAGGCTTTTCTGAAACTACTCCCTTCATTTTTATACTACAATAATATTCCATCACAAACATATACATACCATAATTTGTTTAGCCACACACAAATCTAATGTTGTAAAAATTAGAAGGAAAACAAGTAACTGGGGGGAAAAAATCTTTGTAACAAGTTTCTGTAACCAAGTCCTCATATCTAAATTATGAATGAACAAGACACTTATCTCCCAACTCCAGCCATGCTTTCTGGCATTCTCTCCATGAGAGGAACACTCTCCCATATCTGCCCTGACAACTGACTTCATTGGCTTCCTTTAAGCTCCAGTGAAAACCCAAACTTCTATAGGAAGTCTTTCTCAACCTGCCCATGCCTGTGCTTTCCCGCTTTTAATTACTTCCTACTTCTCTTACACTTTGCTTTGTATATACTTATTTGCATGTTGTTTTACACACACATACACACACACACACACACACACACACACAAAACTGTCTTTTGCCTCCTTTTATATCCCTAGCAATCAGTACATGTCCCAAACGTAAGATGAGGTAAGCACCTGACAAATGATTACTGATTGATTGTCCCAGTATTAGCCCGACTAGATCAAAAACCCCAAAGAAATCAAAGAAAAATGAAAAATATCAATATGCATAAAAATACTGATAGCAAGCCAAAAAGTGAATGTAATATAATTTTTTCTGTCATAAGAAATGATGAAACAGACAATTTCAGAGGAAACTGGGAAGGTTTCTATGATTTACTGAAGAAAGAAATAAATAGAACTAGGAAAATAATCTACACAATAGTAACATTATAAAGAAGAACTACTCTGACAGACTTTAGAACTGTGATAAATGCAATGATAAAGCACAAGTCCAAAAGAATGAAAATGCAATATACCACTCACTCATTTCTTGACAGTGGGGTGAATACATATAGATAGAGACATTTTTGGAGAAAACTGAATTTTGCTAGACCATGCAGTCAGGTATTAAAGGCTTTATTTTTTAATTTTTTTTTCAATTTGACAAAGGAGAGACGACATAAATTTTTAAAATATTTGTTAACAGAAAATTTTATTTAAAATTTTATTTTAAAAAATATTTTTAAAGAGAAAAAATAGTCAAATAATCCATGCTTCCTAAATATATGTCTTTTTTCTTCCATCAATGATAATTAAGGACACTATTTCTTAAATACTAAAAGAGAAACAATAATTGTAGATACTAACAAAACAAAGACTAATATATTCAACTGCAATTTGTATGTATGCAATTTGTCCATAGCTGGTTAGTTTGCCTAGTTAGAATGAACATATAGCTAATGAGATCAAGGTCAGAAGTTGAATCTCAGTATAACCCAATTAACTACACTCCCTTCTATAACCACTCTATAAGACTCTATTTTTAACTATGCCCAACCACAACACAAATGCACAGGGGAGTCACAAAAGAGTTCAAGTCGGCAATAGATCACTATAAATCCATCAGTACTGGAAAAGCTGTAAGTCACTCTTATATACAAAGGGTCATCTTTATATACTTGGGGCAGCACATCAATCACTAGAAAGAATAAGGTCCTATGTAATAAGTATTCTCTCTACAATATTTCTAAATTACATTTTAAGTCTGTGATGCCCTAGAAAGCACACACTTTCTTTGACATTAAGAATAGTTGGGGATCAATGATTTGGTGGAAAAAACTTATATAATTTAATATTCTAGACAATGAACAAAACACTAGCTGAAATATTTTTAGGAGAAAAATTAATTGTCAAATTTACAGTAATAAATTCAAGAGGGAGGGAAAGGAAATACAGAATTTATTTTATTGGGGCAAAATATAAAACATCAGGTTGATTTTAGTAAAAGTTAATATACAAATAGGTCCAACATATTCTCTATAAACAGAAAATGGGTTTACTTCCATCTGCCATCTTACTGGAACATAAAATAGTTCCCAAGTAAAACTATGTTTGCTAATAAAGATAGCTTCAATTTTTTTTCTTTGAAATTAAATACACAAAAGTGTTATGAAAACAGTCTTGTTTTCATACGGCTTCAATCGCACACTATCCTCTTTATGGTTACTACACACATTCATGATACATAAGTAATGGACAATTACCAAGTAAAACAAAAGGAACACTGAATTTTTCAGATGGAAAAAGTTAACTCTCTTAACAAAAGAAGACAAAACTGGAAATGGGTTGCAATGGCTGGTGCAGTGTGGTCTTGGACCATAAAACTGAATTTTAAAATGACCCCCAATTAGTTATTCTTTGTCTAAGCTGATTTATTACATAAATGTTAACACTATTTCCCCACTACAACATCTGGTCTGATTTTTTTTTTAAACCAATACATAAAAGGTGAGAAACTAGGAATGCCATTATGCTCATGAAATAGTCTAAGTCATATCCTTTTTACTTATATAATGGTATGTATGGAGAGAGTATTTTTCACTTTGATCAAAACACCTATTTTCATGGTCAAAATAATCAAGAAATTGTGATATTACATCTAAAAAGGTATTTTTTGCCTAAATGAAGCCACTATCTCCTTAAGAGGGGAAGGTAGGTTACTCAGTAGATAAGAATGCTAAAACTGGAGTGGAAAACACCCAAATTTAAATGTGGCTGCTGACACTTACAAACTGTGTGATCTTGGGGAAGTCACTGAATCCAGTCTGTCTAAGTTTCTTCATTTGTAAAATGAGCTAGAGAAGGATATGGCAACCACTCCAATATTTTGAAAGGAAAAACCCAAATGGGGTCATAAAGAATTACGACATGACTGAAACGAATTAACAAACTTTCCTAAGGAATTACCATTTTCAAATTAGAGTCACAAAATAATATTACAAATTATACTAATTTCAATATCCAAGAATAATGCATAGTACATCTGAATCTTTTAAATAAAGTATAAGAATTTAACATTTCAATGCAAACTGCATCTCAAGGATTATTATGGAATGCACACACTGACTGAACTTAAAGTGTTCAGGTTTTAAACATTAATTTACTTTGACTATGTACATGTCAGAATGAAAGATTGCTGTCTGGATCCAGACATGCAGTATTAATACCGAACACATGCATTCACTTCAGGTCAGCAGTCACTCCAACTCTACTTCAGCAGGTGGTAAAACTAGCGTACTCATTAAAATGTATGTGTTACAAGGTTCAACATGGGTTATCTCCCCAAAACAGCTCTCCAGTGGAAGGAGCCTTGAAACCTAAGTATTAGATGTGCTAGAATCAAGCTCTAATTGTCACACCTCTAGAGAAAATTGAACTTACTCTCTTTGATAACTAACAAATTTAACTGCTTTCATCAGGACCTTGGGAAATGTCAGAGATTTGAAGTCTGTGATTCCAGAAGCAGCTTTAAAGTCCCCTGAATTAACCATTCATAAGACAGGGCATCATTTTGAATTCAAAGACCTAAAAATGTATATTTTTCAACCAGAATGCATTTCTTAATTAAGTAAAATTGTGCTTCTGCTTAGTTTTCTAAAGATATAATACATTAAAAAAATCAGAGTATGACTTACTTCAAATAGTTCTTAAAGTAAATTCTATTAGATCCTCTGCTCACATGAAATAAAGTATAACTTCTCCCTAAAAGCCCAGGCTCATTATCAAGGATTCTCTATTCAGGATCAAATAAATTAGAGCAATTTGTATCTAGTAGCTAAATTGAAATAACTAATATTTATACAGGTCTTTAATATTTATAAAACTTTTTTCATAAAAATCCTATAAGACAAGAAGTACAAGTAAAATACTAAATACTAAATTTTAAAGTCAAGTAAATTGAGCCTCAGAGATACTGAGTTACTTAAGTATTAAGTGTCAAAATCAGGATATAAACAAGATTATTTTCATATTTAATCACCTTTTTATTACTTCTATTTCTGAAACATCTATTAATTTAGAATTTCCAAGTATTCTGTTCCTTGATAATATCCAAAAGTTCAATATTCACAATTCTACTGATAATTTTCATTTTTCAGAATTCTGATGATCTCATGGATGAAAGCTGCAAAAGGAAAAAAATCTAATTAGGCATTTCACATTGCTCGGAATTTGAGAATTATCTCCATTCCTATAACAGATAAGGGAAAAACAAAATAAACAAAGGGAAAGTCACATCAATAGAAATGGAGAAAGAATGGTTTTTTTCATTATCTAGAATCAGAGCATTTTAAAGCTAAAAGGACTTTGTTATAAGTTAAGAGAGTCCACTCATTTTATGAATGAGAAAACTAAGACTCAAAGAAATTTAGTACCTCAATATCTTTGTTTGTATAACTGGGGATAACAAACACTTGCCTCAAAGGGTTTTTGTTAGATAATCACTATGTAAACTTTAAAATACTGTTAAAGTGAACAACAGCCAAAATTACAGATACTTATTGTGCACAGGTCTCATTTTCTTGCTTATAATGCAAGTCAAGAAAAGGCAATGAGACGTCTAATGGGAACAGAAATGAGTATAAACTCCCTTTTTCAAAATTTTATATCCTCATGTGTATCAGGTGAGATGCATGCAAGCAAAAATTGACTATAAAACTTAGTTGTTAAAATGAATCACTGGATTTTGAGCCAAGTGGGGTCAAAAGATAGAGCCATAAGACCAGAGACGAAGTGACTTGTCCAAATACACGCCAAAGTCACTGAGCTGGAATATGAACCAAATATCCCTGACTCTAGGAACCACTGCTCTCACAACTATAAGAGTGTCTCCTTTCTCAATCTTACTTTTTCCAGTGGTTTCCATTTTAAAATCAAATTTTTGTTCATAGCAAAGTATACCCCAGTAGCTTGAATGACAGACCAGGCTGTGACACACTGGATATCGTACACCACCCTGCCGAGCATTCTACAAGTCATGGTTTTTATCTAACAATTTACATCTCCTTATGAGAACAGAAGATGCAGGGTACAGTATCATCTTTTACCAGAAATAGTACTATTTAATGCATGACAAGATCTACCTTAAAATGTCCTCTTCTTCACTGGGTAAAGCTGCAGTAATTCATCATCACAGCCAGGTGGACCATGAATGGAATGCTTGACCTTTAGTCAGAGGCCCTAAGTTCAAATTTGATCTCAGACATTGGCCCTATAAGTCACACTTAACCTCCCTCAATCTCAATATTCTCATCTATAAAATAAGTACAGTAATAGCACCTACCTCCCAGGGTGGCCATGAGAGTAAAGTAATATATCTATTAAGCATTTTGCATACCCTAAAGTATTATATAAATGGTACTTAGCTTTTATCAACCATCTCTTAGATACCTACTAGAAAGAAGAAACTAGAATCAAAGTCTGATTAAGTTGCAGTTTCTGTCTTCTTGAAACTCACAACCTAGAGGAAAGAAGAATAAAGAGGGGACTAAAACATAAAGCTTTCCTAGGGCCTATTCTATTTAACATTTTTATCAATGACTTAAGTATATTAAGCCATAGATAGAAAATTTATGTGATTCACAGACGACATCATGCCAGGAGGGATATCTAGCATACTAATGAATAGAATTTGTCTAAAAAGATTTAAATTATTTTATTATTTTATTCGGGTTGTATTTAATAAGTTGAATTTTAATAGGAACAAATGTAAAGTATAAAACTTATCCAAGGAGTAGAAAGGTGGTTACAATGGTCATGTGAAAAGCTCAGAACTAATCAGCATCATGATACAGTAGCCAAGAGGAATAATATCCAAAATGGGAGAAGTGATAGTCCTTGTCAAATCACATCCTGAATTAGAGGGCTAGTGAGGTGGGTTCTCAGAGTTTGTATCAGCAAGAACAGAACAAAAAGGAAACAGATTCAAAATCTATTCCCAAGTTAGTATCAAAATACCTTAGTAAGTAAATATAGGAAGAGATTACATCAAAGGCAATACTGTGAAGACTTCAATGGTTCAGTGGGAAACAATGATAGAAACAGCAAAGTAAGGAGCTGGTTTAGGATAAATGTCTGGGGGCAGCTAGGTGTGCAGCGCTCTCTCTCTCTCTCTCTCTCTCTCTCTCTCTCTCTCTCTTTATATATATATATATATATGCAGCTAGGTGTGCAGCTCTCTCTCTCTCTCTCTCTCTCTCTCTCTCTCTCTCTCTCTCTACGTATGTGTGTGTGTGTATATATATATATATACACACACACACATACGTAGAGAGAGAGAGAGAGAGCGAGCACCAGCCCTGAAGTCAGGGGGACCTGAGTTCAAATTTGGCCTCAGACACTTAACACTTCCTAGCTGTGTGACCCTGGGCAAGTCATTTAACTTCAACTGCCTTAGCAAAAAAAAAAAAAGGAAAGAAACGTCTGTTTTGCATATACTGAATTCAAGGTATGACCAGCACACATAGTAGGAGATACCAAGAAAGGATTTGGAAATTCAGGAAAACTCAGGGATAGAACAGGTATTTGAAAAGCATCTCTATATAGAAGTAATAGTTAAATGGGTAAAAACAAATGAAATGCCATGAAACAGAATGTTTAGATAAGAAAGAACTAAAGATAGAACTGAGGAAAATCTACTTCAAAAGGCTGGGAAAAACCACTAGCAAAAAGAGAAGGAAAAAAAAAAACAACAATATCAAAAAAATAAAACAAAAAAAAAAAAAAAAAAAAAACTATGACAGCTTTTGCCTTTATCAGTTCTACAAGTTCTGGGTTTCTATATGGAATTGCTACATTATGATATAATAGAAACCAGTGACTTTGTAGTCACAAGATGTAGGCTTCAAATGCCCTCTCTCTCAAATATAGGCAGTATGACCATAGATCAGTCAGACTGATTTACTAAACACCTTCTCTATTCCAGGTGTAGTGCTAGAACTACAAAGAAAGACAAAAGATAGTTCCTGACCCCAAAAAGCCCCGTCTTATAAGGGAAGACAAGCCATAAAGAGGAGCTGGGGGAACAGGGGTCCCTATTGGGATGACATGACACTGAAGTCCAGAATACTACAATCAGATGGGAACTATTTCCAGGCTGACATGATCATACAGGATGATGAGATTCTGATGAGGTCCAAGAGTGCAGCTAGATGGGAAGTATTAAGATGGTTGCCTTGGGTACCCTCCTAAAATAGAGGATATGGGAAGAGTTATTCACTGTCTGTTTTTCACTCACTCCATATCAAAGGGAGGATGCAACGCCAGGGACAGAGGATACTACAAGGGTGAGAATTTCAGATTAAAAACTTTCAGAATTTCCCCCAAAACTCTTCATTTTCCATCAGTAGTTCTGTTTGGTTTCGACTCCATAAACATTCTGCCCTCCACTCCTGCTGGGTACCTCCTCATACTCTTCATGGTTCCCCATGTCCTTTTCAGCTTCTTTTTTTTTGTAATGTGTTCCCCCATTAGATGGTAAGCTCCTTGAGGGTAGAGACTAACCTTTTTTTTTTTTTTTTCTTATTTGGATTTCCAGCAGTTAGTATAAGTAGGTTTTTAATAAAGATTTACTATTTTATTGACTTAAAGTAATTTTACAAAATAATGGAAATTCTAAAGAAGTTCAGGAGCACAGGCAAGTAGAAAGTGATAAAGATTTACCTAGAGTCAGACCATATGCTAATCACTTATACTCTTAAAACCTCTTTGAAAATATTAGCACTTACCTTATTCTTAGAAAAAAAATTAATTTGTAAAGTACCATAAAAACATAAACTATTATCACAATTACTATTTCCTATTTTTTAATTAAACCAAATACAAAATTAAAAAAAAAAAAGGAAAATAAAATTTAAAAAAAACAATATTATCATGTGCTCAGCAAAACATCAGGGAAAATTCAAAATAACTAATAAATTTCCATTACAAGAAAGCATGTATAATAATAGAAAAGATTATATTCATGACTGCCCATCTTTTCTTCACTTCCTTATAGGATATTCTTTTGCTCTCTTCCATGTACTTTTTAACTTTATTCTTTTTTTCCCCTTTATTCATCTCCACCTCCCCCAAGCAAGCTACAGTTAAGCATGGATGTATATGTATACACACATACATCTATATATACATGCATGCTACATGCATATGTATACAAATATACATATACATATCTGCATGTTTATAAATATGTAAAAATGCATCTAAAAAGGGAATATTAATGGCTGATGTATGATGTAGATTTTTTTCTCAACAGAATCTTTAAGTCTGACTTTGTCTACGATCAACGATCACTAGCCCTACTTTTTTTTTTCTAATAAATTTTACTCTTGATCCTTTAGTGTTTGTATATATATCTATTTTATATCTCTGCTAATTCTTCTACTTTAATTCTACTCCATAATTTGCTTTGCAATTATTTAATGTCCCCCACCCATATATCCTCTCCTTTATCTTCTCCCATCTTTCTCTTCCCTCTTTATTCCATTTCCATTAATTTGTATACTTTATTCCACTCCCATTAATCTAAACACTATTCCTATGATTTTACAGTCATTTCCTTTATCATAAAATCCTAAAAAGAACCTAGCAATACAGAAAGTGAGTGAGACAGCAAGAGAGAGAAACAGAGACAGACAGCGAGAAAGAGAGAAAGAAAGAGACAGAGAGAGAGAAAGCACATTTATTAACCAATTACTATGTGCCAATCATTGTGCTAAGCACTTGGAATACAAATAGTAAGTTTATAAAGAGAGAACAAGCTAAAGAAGTTGTCCAGGTAGTCACAGAGTGAGCTCAGTAAGAATGCTGGCATAAGTACTTCTTCATCAAATGTAGAGTCAAAGAAAGAATTCACCCATCTGAGGAGGCAATAAGGGGTGAAGGCATTACCTGTGAAACAGAAGGTCACTGGGATAGAGCAAAAGAAGTCACCAAGGAAGTCATGGGCTAAACCATTACCAAACATATACCCTGAAGAGATTTCTTAAAAATAGGGAAAGAATTTACATGTATAAAAATATTCAAATCAGTACTTTTTTCTGTAAAGAACTAGAAACAAAGGAGGATATTTATCACCCCGGAGAACAACTGAACAAATTGTGATATAAATGTAATAGAATAATATCACACTACAAGAAATGAAAAAAAGGAATGGATTCAGAAAAATTTACAAAGATTCATATGAAAAGATGTAGAATGAAGTTAACAAAACCAGGAGAATTTCTAATGAAATTACCACAATATTGAAAAGGAAAATAATTTTGAAAGACTTAAGGATTGATCAACAACCACCTCTGGAAAAGTGATGAAATACACCATCCCATCTCTGGGTACTAAGGTAACAAACTAAACTGCTAGAGATTATTTTCAGACATAATCATTATAACACACAATTGTTTTGCTTGCAACTTTTTTTCTTTTGTTATTTCAGAGGATGGCTTTTATAGATAGGTGTTAGGAGGAAAGAGTGATATAGTAGCAATGATGAACAAAGAAAAGTGTCAATGAAATATTTTTAATTTTATATGCATTTATATATTTTAAATATATAGAAGGAAGTTCATAATACTTATTTTTAAAAGCAAACTATATAACAGATTCTATTTCACATTCAATCCTCATGTTTTTTAACTTTGTACATAGAAATATTCATGCTTGACGATTTTCTTGTTCATAATAAAAAACAAATTTTTAAATGCTAATAACTTAAAATAAATATATTTAAGTTGACAATTTAGCCATTAGTGACAAAACAATTTAAAAAAAATAATAATTGTCTCCATTATCCATTTGCAGAAGAGATTTCTCTATTTATAGGCCCCCATTAGGCCTCAGCAATACTAGCATTTAAGAAACAAAATTCTACTTAATCCCAGAAATTAACAAGCAATCTTAATTAAACTAGGTAATCTATAATTTATATCTATAAATACATCTAACATTCATATCCATATATTATGGGTATAAAATAGGTATAAAATCTATATCATGATATATTCATATCTTAAATCTATAATATAAAGATATAATATTTATACATTACATATTTATATCATGTTTGTGTCTATATTTATGTCTATGTACTATATATCTATATTATAATTTATATCTATAAATTGATAATTAACGTCCTCTAAAAGTAAAAATCAGCAGCTGAAAAACTGAGTCAGAAAATAAAGATTCAACATAAATCACATTAAAATGCCTGGAGGAATCACCAGTAGGAATAGCAAACTACCAAAGAAACTAACAAGAGTAATTGCATTACTATTTATTTAGTTAGTTAATTTAACATGAATTCTAGAGAGAGACAGAAAGAGATAGAGACAGAGAGATTGATTCAAAACACCCAAAAGCTAGGTTCTTATAGTTCTAGCTGAAATATTATCAATCATGCTGTTTAAAATTTGTAATTTCTTGTTTTTTAAATATTCTTTTAAACTGTAGGGCAGCCATGGCAAAGATATGACCTGTTTTCAAGTTTAAATTACAATCTCTGTAATGCTAGACAAGTCATGAGATTTCCCAGTTTCTAGACAACTCTCTGATTAAAAATTGTAGAAAAGAAATAGTATGGGAGTTTTCTCATCCAAGCTACCCATATGAAATCCCAGGTCAAGTCTCCATCCCTATTGTAACTGGAAAAAAATTCAAACAGATTTAGTTCCTTCTGTTTATAACAGCAAGTTCAATTCAAAAGTTGAATTGCTTATATCTATACCTAAAGTTAAGAGCAAGAGTACAAGCTAACAAATTTGTACCATCAGGTCTGGACCTCAAGCCCTGCAATAGCAAGTCAACCCTTGAGTCTCTCCACACCCCAATCCATCCTCCAGACAGCTGCAAAAATGATTTTCCTACCGTGCAAATCCAACCCCGTCACTCTTTTATACAATAAACACTAGTAGCTCTCTCTTGCCTTCTGGATCTCATTCAAAATCCTGTTTGGCATTCAAAGTCCTTCAACCTAGCCCTCTCCAACCTTTCTAGCTTTCTTATACCTTACTCCTTACTACTATACACATTTCAAACCAGTGACACAGACCTATGGCTTCTGGCAAACAACAGAAAATCTCATGCAATATTCTTGATAGTTATCTTTTCCACATGGTTGCAACACCCCCACAATCTGGAAAATCCATGTAAACTTTTTTGGCTCCCCTTTATACCAGAGAAGAAACCTGCATTTTTTTTTCTCTTATGAGATATTTACAATATATTACTGCAAAATATGAAGTTAAGTCTTTGGTCATAGGCTCTGTGTTGTCTGACCTTTGTGTATTACCTGTGATTTCTGCAAAACTCCCCACCAAATTCCCATCTAATTTCTTATGCTGACCCATGATATACTGAAACCATGATAGGGAAAGTCATAATACAGAAGGGAGGGATAACTATATATTGACCTTTACTATCAAAGAACATAAATCTTGTTGCCATATATCAAGAGCTTTGGAAAGCAAAAACAAAATGATGGGCCTCGCCAGACTCCTACAAATAAAAGATACAAATTGTGGAGCCCATTTTCAAAAAAAGCAACAGGTGATTAGTGTAAGAGACAGCAGATAAAGTGCCAAACAAATTTCTGAAATTCAACATAACTAAAGCTGATTTTCTCATATAAAAGAAACAAATTCTTCATTCTTCTGAAATACACAAAGTGCTAAATGCTAATGGTCATTAGCTTCCTAGAGCACCTTTTAGCTTTCAATAGCATTTCTTTTTTAGAAAAAATCTGAAGCTATTCTTTTGCTTAGTTTTGTGACATTCTCTCATTTATGGGTTTTTTAAAAAATTAGCAAGTCCTTGTAAGTTTCAAAAAATAAATTAGTAAGACCAATGATCCAATGCTCTCTAATTAAAAGTTCATTGTACTTAAGAGAGCTATTTTCAATGAATGTTCACATGTAGCATTCTTATTAAAAATGTCTATTTTATCATAATTCCCCCCACTATTAACACCTTTAAAGAAATTGATTCTGTGATTCCTATTTCTTGATCTTTTCTAGTTCCTGACATGGGACAGAGTTGCAAAGTTTAAGGTGGATCACCAACTAAGAAGGAAATTGACTTTGAAATGGCATGTAACATATTATATCTCAGACACACAGTAAGTTTATGGTATAATCTGGAGTTATCAAAAATAAATTATTAGTACATTATCATAACACATAAGGCATCTATGAAAAACAGGAAAAAAAGCTTTATTATCTGTGTCTTCATTATATATTATTATATGTTAATATATTAATCATTCTATATTAATATTACTTTGCTTAAATGAAAACTACTCTTATAATAAATGCTTTGGTCACCTAATCCATATCTTGAGAAAATCAAAATCACAAAAATACAGGAGAAAAAAAATTGCTAAATTAATTTTTTAAAAACCATCCTGACTTTCTCTATTTAATATAAGAAATCTAAGCAAAAATTAAAAGTAATTCTAAAACTAATTCATTGCTTTTTCATTTCTTACCTTATCCGTGAGACTTGAACTAATTTTGAAAACCATATTATTTTACTGGATACGTAAAAGAGGCAATAACTCTCATCACAGATAAATGTGTTCTTTTAACTAAAAAAGTTAGTATTCCATGCCACTCATTTTAGGAATTAAAACTACATTCGCAATATTTCCAAAGAGACTATTCCATAATCTTAAACCCTTAATTGTTAATAATAAAATAAAATCTTAAACTTAACTTTCTTAAAATATGCCAAAATACCTGAAGAAAACTTCCTTTCCAAAGATAGTTTTTGATGCTTTAATTACTGATAAATAAACTGGACTTCTTTCACATGCAAACAATTCAGAACAGCTAATAAGTGCCATCATGGGGAAAAAAAACTCAGAACAAACTCAATTGTTTGAATAAAAGTTAATATTCTCAAGATATACACAAGAAATACTTTTCTTGACAAAGAATATTTTCTTTCTCTAACAAAATTATATGCATTTAATAATCCTAAAACTCCTAAGTCACAATTTTAAAAAAAGACTTTTTATAGATAACCCCCACACACACACAAACCAATGCATGTCTTCACATTTGCAGCTGTATTTTTTAAATAATAAAAGTAGCAGCGGCTGAACTGTACAAATCCTCTTGGCTATAAATGTCTACATAATAAATTAAAGTCACAAGAAAAATCCCTGAAAATTGACTTAGCTTTCCTAGCTTCACCACATCAAAACAGAAAGGTGAAGTTTTTGATAAAAATAACATATTACTCCTTGGAAATTTCTACTTCTGATACATTAGTAGAAACCACCAGTTAATGCTATTTACAATGAAAAAGCAGCTACATAATTACTTTGATTATATACAGAAAACTAATTGTATACCATTGCGGGGCAGCTAAGTAGAACAGTAGATGGAGTATAAATAGACTCATCTTTCTGAGTTCAAATCTGACCTCAAAAACTCATTAGCTGCATGACAATGGGCAAGTCACTTATCCCTTTTTACCTCAATTTCCTCAGCTGCAAAATGAGCTGCAGAAGGAAAGGGCAAACTACTTCAGTATTTTTGCCAAGAAAATCCCAAATGGGGGCACAAAGACCTGGGCGAGTCTAAAAACGACTAAACAACATGGCAACGCAAACATCATTACATCAAGAAACTGTGCTCACACACTATCTATTCCATGAACGGCCAATTAATTTTCTTTTAACAGTAGGAAAAGTATCATCTCCACATCTTCAAATATAAATTATTTTTATATATACCTGTTTCACATTACTTGTTTTTCAGCATCCTTTAATTAGAAAAATTATTTAGAAACTTTAGATATTAAATTTACATTACTTTTATTTTGTCTGCAAATGAATAAAATTTCAGCAATGAATGTCTCAATTTGCAGATGTACTTTTATATCTGGAAATAACAGTCCCATTATGATACATCTTGCATGTGACATCAAAGTCATATAAATCCTTCACTTATGGCTATTATGGTTTATCCACAGGATTGGTTTTAATGGCCCAAAAAACCCAACATTTTGAGCTACATGAAAGCAATTATGTTATCCTGAAACATAAGTTATCCAACTTAATACAAGATTTTTGTTTTATTAATAATTATATGGGAATCATCCACATACTATCTTTGAAATTTTATGATTCTCTGATATTGAATTCTTGATTCATCTTAAATTCAAAACCAAATACAATGGCAATGTCTCCCTACATCATACCTAATCTTAATAACAAAACAGAAAATTTGATGTCATTAAAAAAAACAAACATATAATTTGGTAAAAAAAATAAATGCATTTGAAGGAGGAAAAGAAAATAATTTTCTAAGCCAGACCTAAATTAGGCACTAAATGTTGGTAAACAATGCCACCTCTTGGTCCTCTTAGGAACTGAGAGCTTTCATCAAAACAAAAATGTTTATTTATAAGTAACAAAAATATGGAAGTTATAGAACAGAAAACCCAAAAGTTGCCTTTAATGAATTATTAGGTATCTTTACTGACTTATTATACATTCCTTTTCTAATCTATAAAATTTGAAACATCAGAATAAATGTATTCTTATACATTTAAATAATGAGAAATATACTGTTATTAAGTATACTAGAGCCCCTTAAGCCACCTATTTTTTCACTAAAGGCTTTATGTGTATATATAACCTTTTATATATAGTAATATCTATATACATATGAATAAAAACATACAAATACGTACATCCACACTCATATAAAAGATATGTGTTTATCATATATACTTATGTTTATATTATATAACTAAAGAAAACGCCATGAATACATTTTAAATTCACATATCCTTCTATACCAATATAAAAGAGAAAATACAAATCTTTATTAGTAATTTTTTTTTAAGGAAATCACTATTTTTTTCATTTCTTGGACTTGAACTTTAAGTAATAGTTACTACAAAATATTGTTCCAACAAACTTTTCTATCTTCCTTTCATTGCCCACATTGAGGGAATGCATAACGATTATTTTAATGAAATGTTACTATACCATGAATACTCTCTTAAATATTTAGGGAAAGAAAATCTCAAAAAGATCTTAAATTACAAAGGAACTTAACCCATTATGCATTTTATTAAAAGCTAGCTAATAATTGTACAGAAGAGGTTAGGATAAGCCATAGGAAAGGACAAAAGGGAAAAAAAAAAGTCAGAAAGATGAGTCATAAAAATTGCATGAATGCAATAGTGCAGAAGCAATGAAAAACAACTCAACAATTTAAATCAATAATCATTAGGCATTAAGTTAGAGGTACATTCAATTTGTAGATCACTCATTTTTCTATTATCTACTTTTTAGTGTTTTTGACACATTCAACAAAAAGTACAAGTAAAAAAAAAAAGATGTGAAAACTTACTAATTTTGATGTTATATAAATATACATTAGCAGATCTGATTTAGTGTATGATTGAAACTAGAAGTTTATTTTTTGAGGATTCTTTTGTCTCTTCAATATTGCCCTTTCCTATTACCAGGGATTGTTTTCCAGCAAAAGAGAATAACACTTTGGATTTTCTTTGGAAAACTTTAACAACACTGCACTATTTCAAGTTGCTGTCCAATTTTAAAGCTCTCAGTTTTGTTATTCCACTTTTGACTCTAGAGGAAAAGGGAGAAGGAGAAATTGATGGGGAAATATTCTTGTTCCTTTTTCTTCCCAGCTCAATTATTTCAGCATGGAGAGGGTTACCACTTATTAAAAAATATGTCAAAGTAGAATTCTGCACTGATAGAGGGTCCCGATTATAAGACACTTCAATTCTTGTATTGCTTACTACTATGAAAAATTAAGAGCTGAATGTCATAAAAATATTATCTAGTATTTGAACCCAGATGAAAGCTCATATTAACAATCTTAAAATTACTATGTTTTATTCAAAATCATTAAAATGGAATTGTTGTAACAGCAGATAAAGCAGAAATTTGTTTAAATAAATGTGTACATCTTTGTAAACAAGAGTAGGTGGAGACAGATTCAGAAAAATGTTTTAACAATTTCAAAGTGCTTTATAATAAAGTGAATATTTTCTATAATTATAAGCAATTTTCAAAGCTTCAAGCAGTTGGCTGTCTGACAAAAATCTTCCCATAGCAATGCAGTACACTTCTGCCTCTACCCTATTTACTTTACAATCCAAACACCGGCAACCAAGAAGCAAGATCTATGTAATAACAAACAGAATAAATCATATCCTCTAAGATTACATTTTGAATTTTGAAAATACTTGCATTATATGTTTTCAAATGTAGGGACTATACATACCTTTTAAAAAAACTTATTTACCCAGACACAATGCTAAATGGACAGAGACTTAGTGAAAGCATCTGTTATATAAGATTTCTCTTTCAACACAATACCTAATATATACGTATCAGCAAAATGTTATTAATATGGGCTCTGAGTCAAAACATGGAAATAGCTTCATTATAAAGAACAGGATCTAATGGCACTGATTAAAATGATATTCTATATATAGAACTACACATAGTTCTATATATAGAATAAAGCAACATCACTGATATTTTATCTTTACATCTCTGATATAGAAAAGTTACAAGTAGAAATACTGAAGTCCCAAGACCTAACTTGACATGCTCAAAGGCAACAAGGTTCAATGGAAAGGCACTGTACTTAGATCCAAAGGGCTTAGGTTTAAAGGTCCCTCTGTCATTTACTAAACTATGACTGTTTTGCAGGGACTTAGTTGCTTGCTTTATCTGATTATGGGGAAGGCCCTTCCAGTTCTTTTATCTATAATGTGAGAGAGTTGGAGGGAAGGAATCTCTTACAGCTAGCACTAAATCTGTGGTATAGCATCACATCATATTCAGTAGTAGAGCAGAAATACACTCACCAATCCAGTAATATACTGTCTGCAAAGCCAGATGGCAATACCCAACATACTTCTATCAGGGATGTGGTTAAATGACTATGAGCAGCAGCAATGGTGGTACTTTTTATTAAAGCAAAATTCATAACCCTAACCCAAACATGTCTTTAGTGACTAGAACAGGAAGAATAATCTGATTTGCCCTCTCAAATATATTTTGAAGGGATGATATGTATGTACATTAAGTTATACTGCTTCTAAAACAGTTCAATTTGCTCAATTTTCCCATCAATAATTCCTAAAAAACATGAAAGGCAATATATCAGGATAAAATTAAATATGATCTACTTTAATGATTATTTTAGTAAATGTTATTGGAAGTATATTTGTATTGTGAAATTAACTCTTGTTATAATTTTACTAGATTATATAATGTAATGCTGCCATCTGTTGATCCAAAAAGATGTAGCACATTCTCTGATGTAGCTAGGAGGTGACATAGAAAAAAGTCCTCAAGCTCTTTTACTATTTCAGTAAAGTTATTTAAGAAAAAAATTCAAAGAAGTTCATCTTAAAAAATTAATTAAGCTTTACCATTTACTTCCAGTCACCAAATAAGCACTTATGTGTAGAGATCACACCAAAAAAATAAGTCCTACCAGTAAGGAACTTTTTTACCTTCCATAATGTAACATATATACACAAAGAGCAAGATCAAACAAAAAAGTAATTTTGAGAGGGAGAACACTTACTAGGGAAATCAAGAAAACTCAGAAGGAAGCAAAGAACTGGAGCTAAGAGATGCAATGTCATGTATCAAGTACAGTTCATAGACAACTTTGAATCAACAGTATATGTGAAGGGAAAAAAGAAATTATAGAAAAGTTAGACGGGCATGACTTTATGAAGGGCTTTAAATGCAGGAGAATTTTGTCATTTTTTCTGTAGACAATATAGAACCACTGAAGATTACTGAGGAGGAGAGTGACATGGTCAGATTTGTGTTTTAGGAATATCAACTTGGAAACTATGCAAAAGATGGATTAGAAAACAAGTGAAGATAAAATTAGAGGTAACCTATCTAGGAAAGAAAAGTACATAAAGAACATAAAGAGCTCAAGAGCACAATTCCATAATGCTAGAGTAACAGATACTACAATGTGCATTAACGAAATTTGGCAATACTCCTGAACTTTGCTAATATTACTTCATTTGTTAAAAGAAACTAAGACATTGAGGAAATTTTTTTGATCAAGTCATAAAATGCAACTTGTTAATGACAAATCATCTTGACACTCAAATCACAAATATAGAAGGGAAAAATTTACTAATGGTCAAAGTATATAAGGAATGACTGAAAAATGAACTTTCTGTTCTACATCTTCATTAGGGAAACAAGAAAAAAATGTGACTTACATGCATCAGAATAGATGAAAATTTCATGACCATGAAAGTTAACATTGGGATTATCAATTTACTGAATGATCACTGTATCCTGAATACTATGCTAGGTACTGCATATTGAGAGGTATCAATAAGTCTTCTATAAAACCAGAGGATTTAATATTTAGGAAGTTGAACTGCATTCTTTCTTTCTTTCTCTCTTTCTTTCTTTCTTTCTTTCTTTCTTTCTTTTTTTGCTTTTGCTGAGGCAATTGAGGTTAAGTGACTTGCCCAGGGTCACCCAGCTAGGGAATGTTAAGTGTCTGAGACCAGATATGAACTCAGGTCCTCCTGACTTCAGGGCTGGTGCTCTATCCACTGCGCCACCTAGCTGCCCCTGAACTGCATTATTTCTTAATCTCTTAAGAAATTTATAATGCTAGTATCTACATGCATGTTAGTTTCAAGAAGTAATAGTCACATCTGCTTGGTGTTTTTTTTTTTTTATTTTACTGTTTATTTTGTACGTTTTAATTTACAATTAGGTATGCAACATACAGTTCAGTGTAAAATAAAGAATAATGTTCCATGCTTTAAACATGTTCCATAAAATGATCAAAATGAGAAAAAAAATTCTAAGGTCAAGAAAATGAAAAAATTATGTATTTAAATGTTTCATTCAAAATGCTAGGAATCTAGCATTAGATACACAATCTCAATTTAGTTTAGGAGGGAGATCACGGTCTATCATATTTTTATTACACTGATGAAATATCTAAAATTCTTTAGAAGCATAACATCAATTACAATTATTAACTCACAAATATTTCCTAAAATAAAGGCAATAAACACACAAAAAAATCAGTATGCAGAACATAAGTATTTGTAAATTTGGATACAAAATCAGATTGAATTTGAACTGTGCAGAAGAATCATTGTTAAGGATTACTTCCTTCTGTCTTCTCAACTGCTAATCCAGTGTTCTGGACTTAGTAAATGTTTTATGGATGTTTAATTGATTTTAGTACTCTTCATTCTTCCTTACAAAATCTTCTATAACAGCTTTTAAGAAAAAACTTAATTACAGAATAGGCTTACATGTCTCACACACAGAAGATGACTTAATTATTACTACTAGGGTTATTAAGTTTTATAAAAACAAAAATTCTCATAACTCCTTCATTTTAGCTGGCATAACCATTAAGTATAAAAATATAAATGTGCACAGATAGCTAAGTCTATATGATTATCAATGTCAGATGGTGATTTTTTGGCAAATTATATGCACAAAACCCCTGGATACACAACTTTCAAAATGTGAAAGTATATTTTTAGAATCTCTACTATAGCTAAATTATAACATCTATTTTTCAAATACCTTCCTTGCTACAGTCATTTGTATATATATGGACAATGAACTAATTACATTGTTACAATGAATTTGACCACAACCTTTTATTTGCATTTGAAAAACCAAAGATTTATTTTTATGTAATATCCATTTTAAAGCACATTTAATACCTGTCATTGCTGCTTATAATCTATAATTTATAAGCATCCTTCATTTTACTTTAGTTTCCATCATTCCCAATCTACTTTCCTCAATAACAGCAAAAGATGGTATGCAGAGCAGATCTTCTTTACTCAATTCCTCTAAGAGACCACAAAGGGAGTTTTCCTTGCTCAGGCTAGCCATTCCAGTATTCCAAATGTACGATTCCCATCTCATTCATCTGTAACACAAGGTCTGGTGAAAAAGACCATCTAGTGAATGTATTTATTGTTTCCACCCCAATGCCATACTATACATAAATGTATATTCTTTGGTAGCGTACCTGAATCTGAAATTCCAATATGTTCAACTTAAACCCCTCAATTCATTCATATTTTCTTTGTGTGTATATGTGTGTCTCTTCTCTCTCATATATATATATAAAATGCATATATCTTTTATATGTATATATATACATGTATATTTACACATATGATAATCCTATAATTTACATATGATAATCTTACTTTGAAATATATATATTTTCTGCCAAAATAGCTGGGGGGAGGAGGATCTATTATGAAGTTTCTTTTTATTGGGGGAAAGGTCAACATCTATAAAATTAGAAAGATAAATTTCTAATCATTTCTTCTTTTCAAACTTTCCACAGGAAATAAAAGTCAAAAAGTTAGTAGTCATATTTCATCTATATATCCCTAAATGAAGTATTGTAATACTTCATTTATATATCCCACAGGTAAAATAGATGAACGGTGTTTCCTCAACTAACCTTTGGGTAGAAAAAGGTAAGTAAGAAAGGTTATCATGAAGATGAGTCAATTTTTAATTTTCCGTCTTGGGTCAATAGCTATCAATTTTCCAATAGACAGGATACAGAGAGTAGCTATAATTTAATTATAATCCAAAGAAATATGATTCATTTTTTCTAGTCATCTCATTGGTATTTATGTTAAATATCCACAGATAAAGGCATAATTCACATCATTAGATATCTCTAATGTACAAAAGAATTTTAGATTTATATGGCTCTGTTTTTAGGCTTGGAATCAAATGAAATAAATTAATGCAAAATAATCTGTAAATCCTAGAGTAATAAAGTTTAAAAGATATTACATATCCTTTGTATATCTGCATAGATAAGATCAGGTTGAGCCTTAAGACTTTTTAAATAGATAGTCACCATTTGATTCTACATTACACTAATGTTTCAAACCTCAAAACCTGGATCAGTATTTATCTTTGCTAGAATGTAGCAGAGCTAAGTGGAATAAAAAAAGAGAGTACTGACTTAGTCAAGAAGGCCCTGAGTTTGGTTCCTTCCTGTAACACTTAGTAGGTACATGGGCTAAGTCACTGTACAGCTTCAGTTTTCTCATCTTTATATGGGGATAATATACTTGAAATGTATCTATTTCTCAGGGATGTTGTAAAACTCATGAGATAATATATGTAAAGGACTTTAAATAGTTTCTTTAGCTACAAAGTAAGCTTAAGGTAGAAAAATGTCCTCAAAATAGTTAAACTAAAATAACATTTTATTATATATAGTTGTTTGATATATATGTATACACACAATCACAATAAATGTATCACATGAGAAAGACAGAAAGAGAAAGAGAACAGGTTTGTTGATTAAAACATTTAGCCTACTTATACCCATGAATAACTTTGGCCTCCAAATAACAAGATGGATAGAAAAAGGCAAAATTGCTAGAGAAAATAGAAATGTATATGGTATGAAGTAGGTTAACAAACCTGAAAATTGTGTTCCTCCCTTCCTTCACCCCCCCCAAAAATACAAACTAAGTAATGATGCAATATCTCACCATACATTTCTACGCCTGAATTTGAAAACTGAAGAATAACTCCAGAAATTACTATATGATATTCAAATGTCTACTCTAGAACTAAAAGTAGGAAAGACAAAGAAGCAATAAGCAAAAAAAAAAAAAAAAAAAAAAAAAATTAGACTTCATAAGACGTGATCAGCTAGAATATCTCAAAAAAATCCCAAACATCTCAATGAATGTCAATATGGTAAAAGAATATGAAATTAAATTATTTTAAATTATACTAATACCACCCATTAATTTTACTTAATACTAAGATGTATATAGATAAATATAATAAAATAAAATAAAATTTTAGTCATCACTCCTTAAATAAAATCAAGAGATCAATGGGTTATTTTCAGAAATCATAGAAAATTTAAAGACTTGTATATGCATTTTGTAGCTGTATGCAACTAAAACATTTTTTTTCAATCTAACTCCAAATATTTAATCATAAGTGTCTTAAATTAATTCATGAGGTAAATAAGGTTGTTGAGCTCTTAGGCTCTATACAGCACTAACACAAGTATTCAATGCTATAAGCTCATGTGTGTGTATAAAAAAAAATAAATATATCACATTACATTTCTCATTGAAAATTACTATAAAATTACCCAAATAAATATAATCTCATATAGTACATGAAAGGGACATTGGAAAGCCCCAATGTGCTTTAAAAAAGAAAGGCAAGTGAAAACGCATAATTAGGTGACTTAATGAAAGAGATACCCTAGCTGAACCTTGAAGTAAGTAGTGTTTTTTGTTTTTTTTTTTTTGTTGCTGAGGCAATTGGGGTTAAGTGACTTGCCCAGGGTCACACAGCTGTTACGTGTCTGAGACCAGATTTGAACTCAGGTCCTCCTGACTTCAGGGCTGGTGCTCTATCCACTGCGCCACCTAGCTGCCCCTGAAGTAAGTAGTGTTTTAACAGGCCGAGATAAGCAGAGAATATTACAAACAAAAGGGACAGCCCGTCTCAATGCAGAGAGACCAGAGAGAGTAGTTCAAGATTAACTTCCATTAGACTTACTTGGCTAGAATATAGAATACATAAAGAGAAACACTTAAATTAGGCTGAAAAGGTAGGTAGGAGCTAGACTATGAAGCATCTTAAATGCCAAGTTAAGATGTTTACATTTGGTCCTTTAGGCAATAAGAAAGCACGAAAGGTTTTTGAGTTGTATATTAACAGTCAGTCTTATACATTAGGAAATTATTTTGGCAGCTATGTATAAGAATAGATACAAGAAAATGGAAATATTTAGCCTAGGTAACTGAAGACTCATGGGAACATCATGGCTGTCCTGAGGTATGTAAAGAGCTGTTGTGGACAAGAGTTGAGATTTATAGTCTTTGGCCCTAAAGGAAAGAAGTGATAGTAATAGGTGGAAATTACAAAGATATAAATTTAGATTTGACATAAGGAATAACTTCATAACAATTAGAGCTAACCAAAAGTTGAATGCGCTGCCTCAGGAAATGAGTTCCCCCTCATTAAAGGTCTTCAGAAAAAAAAGGCAGGATGACCATTTATTGGTATGTTGCAGAAAGGATTCATTTTTAAGTATGGATTGGACTAGTTAAGTCAGTAAGGTCTCCTCTAAGACTAAAACTCTGTGAAAAAGGACGGATTTAAGAGGGAAAAGACTTATGACTAGAAAAATATTACATTCTTTGTTATAAGAGATATCTCCTTCTGGGAAAGAGATAGAGTAAGAAATGTAAACGACAAAAAAAAATCAGTATGTAATTTTTTTGAGTGGGGAAAAAAGGCAACTATTCAATAGTTTATGTCACAGATGATGAAGGTCTAAATTAACAGTTCTGGCAGAGTGAATGAAAAAATTAGAGAGGATGTGGAAATAAAATTCACATGACATGTGATAAATGAGAATATAAGGAAGAAACAGGAATAGTCAAAGATGACTACGAGGTTCCTGAGCCAGAGTTATAGGAGGATGATCATGTATTCAACAAGAATAAAGAAACTGGAAAGACAGACAGTATTTTTTGGATAGAGACGTTTAGTTTAAATATAGAAAATGAGAGAGAGAATGGAGCTTAGAGTTATAAATCTGGAAGAGAACTTGCCAAGACAACACCTGAATCTAAAGGGAACAAATGAAATCACCATAGAAGAAAGAAGAGAGAGAGAGAAGGTCATAGGGTGATCACAGAAGAAGGCAATGAACCATTAAACAACACATTCAGACAAAGGTGAGCAAGAAGAGAATTATGAGCTCAGATTAGTCTCTCTAATAATATACACACATATTAAATGTATATATTCTCTTTAACTATTTAATTTATGCAGTTTGTCCACAAAGCTATCATACCACAAAATTTGATATGTGTATGTATTTTAATTAGAATCTTGGATGGCTATCTGATGAAACCTGAAGTTTTTTCCCCCCCAACCAAACAAGGTTACATTGTAGCTTTGTTTATGATATATAACTATAAAATAATACCTTAAGTAAATATACAAGGAAGACCACATCCAAATAAGTGCGCCTTCAGTTACTTTAGAAGACAATATAGTCACTTCAGTGACAATGCCAAGGTTCATAACATTTGTAAAATTTCTCCTTTAGAACAGCCTTCAGAGTCAGATTACAAGCCAAAGAAGAAAAGTGTTCCAGTGCTTTGTAGTCATCCCTCATCTTTAACTAAAAATCAGTTATCTAACTTGACAAAAAATAACCGTGGCTTCATATGAATTTTAGCTATTTTAAAAATTTTACTGTATATCCAAAGGACAAATATTTACTACTACTGAAAAAAAAAAATAAAGAACTATCATTCCAAAGGCTACCATTCCAAATGCAGTTTTGAATGTATTTTAAGGATTTAGAATTACTGTAAAGATAGCTTTCTGAAGCGACCATTTTGAAAGAGATACTCAGAGATATAATAGTTACGCCTCATACTTTACCTGACTGTATAAACATTCATCAATTCCCCAGTTTTAAGAATGACATATCTCCTGGAAGACTACATGAAGGGAAAACTGAATTGAGTTCAATAAAAACAGCTAAAGATACTGTTTCCCGGGAAAAAAACTAAGAAGATTTAGTACTGATACTAACTTATCTCCTGAAAGTCTTAAGCAGTTCTGCTAAGTTGTTAACAAGCTTCCTAATTATTTAGATTTGAGAGTTTAACGTGTATGAAGAAACAATTTAGTACTTTATCCACCTAATCCTTCCCAGTTTATCACCCACTATCACTTAAAAAGTAGTAAAAATTTCTCCAATGTTATTAAATGAAATAGCTAAGTAGACATATAGTTTTCAAAACAGCATATCTATGTATCATATGAAAAAAATTAAGTATTTTATTTGTTTTTGACTAGTACATCAAAAGCACTTAGATAAATGGGATGACTAATTATTAAAAATATTATAGCAAAATATATTATAAAATACCTGCATTACACAATAAAGTCAAATTCCAATGATCCATTCTAACAAAGGGAATTAGTGGCATAGGCAAGCCTAAATAATTTAAATTTAGCTTAAAAATATATTGTGATTTCTATGCAGCTAATTTAACTTCCTAATTATGTTTATTTAACTTTATTTAATGTTAGTCTTAGTTTGGATTCTTGGTATACACAAAAGCTAGGCAGCTAAGAAAAATGACCCAGAAAAAGGATAAATTAAAGAAAGAAGTTAGTCTGAAATTAAAAACTGACTATGAATCCACAAAGCAGATAATCAAATGCAAATAGCAATATTTTTTCCTTTTCACTTTTCTCAAAAGAATGTAAATCACACAATCAAAAATTAAACTTAGTCGTAAATCACTGGTACTTAATACATAACATGTAATAAACATATGAGAATGAACATTTTATGTCAAACAACAGAATTAGGAGCGTAAACTGCATGGGGCTAGTTATTAGATTATAAATGAAAATAGAATGAATACTGTTTTAAGAGTAATCTTAACATTTCTAAATTCTTAAAAGAAAAAAATTCAAAAGGCACTCTCCTAAAGCTAAAATTAAACCATTCAAGTTGGACTGTAAATGATCGTTTATGAAAACATCTGGATAATTAGAGTCTATGTTTGCTGAATCAAATTAGAAAATAATATTTGATACAAAAATGCACACCACAAATTCAGCTAAAGCCAATACTAAGAGCTTTTGTTTTGTTTTTTTTTTTCAAACTTATTAGCCATAAGCATTTAAAATACTTTTTGCTATCTAAGGAACATGTTACCACAAATCTTAATACCAAACTAGATAGGAGCAAACTTTTAATAACTAAAAAGCCAATTGATTTGCTTCAAAAACATGCTCTTAGAATAATTTACAGACCAACAAATGTCTTGATTTGATGAAGACATTCAAGAATGAGGAAAAGTAATTGTGTTCTATTGCAATTAAAAAATACTAAGCTATATCATCCTTTGCCCCAAATCTAAAATACATCTAAAAACAATAAGCATTCAAAAATATAACTACTGTCTGCATTACCTGTAATTTTATATCCATAAGCAGCTAGTTGACCAGCCATATATTCTCCATCTGAATTATTGTGGGAACAACCCCATGTGCGTATCCAAATTTTCTGAATACCAGGAATAGTACTATGGAGCAATTAGAATGTAAAATAGTCAGATGAAATAACTTCAAAACCAAAATCCAACAGTCCCATATGAACCAAAATTGCATCTGTTCAGTTATATGTATTTCATTCCACTTACCATTTACCAATTCAGATAATAGACATTAGCTATAGAAATGAATATTCTTACCTGAAATCTTCTGTAAATAAAGATTAATATACTTCTAAAAAAATTTTGTTTATAATGTTCTCTTCTTTTTCCCTTCTGATTTAAAAAATATATATTTTATTACCATTATCAAAGTAGTACAATTAAGTTCAGGTCCTAAAAAGACACATGCAAATACTGGTACAGAATAAAATTATTTTAGCTGCCTAAAGAATAAAATAAAAAAAACTGCATCTAGTATATTATGTAGTAAATGATATCAGCAATCAAAGATATTAGGACTTACTAATAATAAAACATTATAAAAATAAAAAAAGAAAAATTCTACCAATAAAACTAAGGTTTCACATTAACAAACCACCTCCTTAAATAAAGTATTCTAAAAATGAAACTTTCATACAGAACATTCATTTCCAAATTTAGATGGCACTAGTCTAAACTTAAATATCAAACACTGCTTTTCAAAATGAAGTGAGTAATTTTGCAGTCATTAAAATTCAAGTAAATATAATACAAATTAATACAAAAATGGAGAAATTTTAAAACAAAATTTGACTTAGATGCAACTACTGCATAAAAAAAAAGACAATTCTACAATACAAATAAATTAACCTAAATAATTCTAGTAAGAAATTATAATATGTGTTGTTTTTTTCTTTCTCATGTTTTCTCATCTGACTGGACTTTTCTTGCACAGCTTGACAAATATGGAAATTTATTTACAAAAACTACACATATTTAACCTATATTGAATTACATGCTGCTTTGTGGAGGGAGAAAAATTTGCAAAACAAGGTTTTTTAAGGTAAATATTGAAAACTACCTTTGCATGTATTTAGAAAAAAATGAATTATTAAAAAAAATAAATACTATGGAAACATCATATAGTTACTGTTTCTCCTACTTTTCAGTGCAATTTTATATATATATATATATATATATATATATATATATATTTTGCTGAGGCAATTGAGGTTAAGTGACTTGTCCAGGGTCACACAGCTAGGAAGTGTTAAGTGCCTGAGACCATATTTGAACTCAGGTCCTCCTGACTTCAGGGCTGGTGCTCTATCCACTGCGCCACCTAGCTGCTCCTCAGTGCAATTTTCTAAAAAGATCTTGAAAAACTTTAAAATACATCAAATATTTGAGCCTGTCATTAAAAAAAAAAAAAAAAAAACCAACTCTATATAGCTTAAATTCAAAACAGAAATGTAGCATTATTAATATATAATATCTATATTTTTCATAAAGTAATTTTTAGAACAACACTAACCTATCGTTTGGTGGATCATCTTCTTGCAAACATTTTTGGGTATTACGTATTCGCACCTTTGGAACGATACTTTTTCTTGAAAAATATCTATCATGAGGCTTTGAATCTTCTCTCGACACAATATCTTCTATATCTTCAAGTGGTGAATCACAGGATGCAGCAGGCATCTTACCCATAAGATAAAAAGAAAATATAATTAAAATGCAGCAGACATTTTCTCCACAACAAAAAAAGAATATATAATTCACATATATTTAAATTTCCTTTCATTACACTGCAAACTATCCACCAGAACAACCATATAATCTCTTAGTGTACTAGGCCAGAGGTATCAAACATACAGGCCACAATATTTCTGGGGGTGACCTGGACTACCTTAAAATGTAGTTGAGAAAATTTAACTAAATAAATAAAAATATAATAAAACATAGATATTACATTTTAAGACTAAGCCAACATATGGCCCAAAGGGATCCTTATATATGATTTAGTGCCCCTTACTTCTTTTTAAGTTTGACACCACAGCTCTAGGTAAACCTTTAGGGATGATCCTAAGTAGCTATATTGTTAAATGGCATTTTCTCAGTGGAGAGCTCCCTATATTTCCAATGAAATCTCAGGTCCAGTGGGGGGCATTGTGCTAAAAGATAGAGCTATAAAAAAATGATTGCTCTCAAGAAGCTAACAATGCAATGGAAGAAACATGTAAACACAACTGTGTAAATATATGTACAAAATAAATGGAGAGATGACAAAGGAAAGGCACAAGCATTAATAAGGATATAGAAAGGCTTCTGGTAGAAGGTGGGATTTTAGCTGGAACTTGACACCAGAAGGCTGAAATGAGGAAGGAGAATATTAACTGTAGAGGGACAGCCAGAGAAAACGTTCAGAGTCAAGATATGGAGTATCTTTTTCAAGGAACAATTAGATTGAGGGCAGGGACTTTCGATTGCCTCTTTCTGTATCCCCTGTACCTAACATACAGTAGACACTTCATAAATATTTATTCATTGATGGAGGAACAGCAAGGTCAGTTTCACTGTGGATTTCCAAGTATATAGGAGGCTATAAAGTATAAAATGGGGAAAAAAAAAAAAAAAGAAGAAAGAAGAAATCAGATTAAGAAGGATTTTATATTTGATCCTGGAAATGATAGGTTGTTAGTGGAGTTTACTGAATGGGGCAAAGGGAAGGAGGTGGGAGACAGACAGACTTGCGCTTTAGGAAAATCACTTTCAGGATCTATACCAGAGTGGTAGCAGTCAGAGAAAAGGGGGCCTATATTAGAAATATTACAAAGCTAAAAGTGACAGACTTGGGCAGGATGGGGAAGGGGACAGTGAGAGAGTAAGGGGTCAAAGACAACACCCTACTTTCCAAGTCTGGGAGACTAAAAATATAGTAGTGCCCAGGAAATAATAAGGAAGTTAGAAAGAAGAAAAAGTTTGGGGAAAGACAAGGAATTTGGTTTTAGATATGCTGAACTTAAGATGTTTATGGGACATCTATTTTGAGACATCTAATAGGCAGCTGGAGATGCAACTCAAGAGGTCAATACAAAATGTGGGCCTGAGAGCAGAGAAAGGATAATTTACTCCATGAGAGTAGATGAGATTACCAAGTGACAAGGAAAAGTGAAGAGGAGCTAAGACAGGTCCTTGCGGGACACCCATGACTAGTAGGCATGACCTAGATGAATATCCAACAAAAGATACTAAGAAAAAGCTCTCAGATGAATAGAAGAACCAAAGTGGTGTCATGGAAACCTAGAGGAAAAAGGAGTAACAAGGAGAAGAGGGTGATTGACAGTATCAAAAACTGCAAAGAAACACAAGAATAAGGACTGAGAAAAAAAACCATTTGTTTTTACAATTAAGAGATCATTAGTATGAGTTTCTTAGTGACACTGATATACAGAGACCTATGCATTTAGTAAATTAATAATTAATTAAATGTAAATAAATTATATTTGATGAGTCTCCATCTGACAATTTTTTGGGGGGAGGGGCTGTATTTATTTGCTCCTTTATTTATATTCATATAGATTTGTTGATTCTTCTTAATTCTCAATTTCTAGATGTCTCTCTTCTAAGTGACTCCCAACTCCATCCCAGGTTTCTATTATTAGTATGTTCTTTACTCTAATTTTTCTCCATTTGCTTCCCATTTGGATTTAATGTTTATAAGTGTTGCCTATATCTATTGATTTATACTCATGATGAATTTTATCTTTCTGTTCCATTACCATCTAAAAGTAAACATGCCCAACATACAGAATGTAAAAATTTTGCCCTTCAAGTTTTCTTTCCCTCTAAATTTACATTTGTTCCTGGGAATAGATAAGCACTAACAGAGCATGGTGTCAGCTAATATTCATGTGACCCTGTTACTCACTTCCTCCCCCACAACCTCCTTTTTGACTACCTTCAATTCTCTTCAATATGAAAGTGACTTCTTCCCTGCCAGTGCACTGGTTCACCTCCAACTGCTCTAATCACCTTTTCTTTTTTCTTTACGGTTTCTCATCTTAGTTGAAAGATACCTTATAAGTCATGGGATCAGAGTTAGACCTGGAAAGATCATTAGAGGTCATCTAGTCCAGAAGTGCCAAATTTGCTTAGGTTAGAAGGTAAGTGGGAAATGTTTAACAAAATAAAATGCAGGTAATGTTAACCTGTGATGACTGAAGTCAACCTGCAAGCTGTAAATTCTATTTGAACTATTCTAGTCCAACCCCTACATTTACAGATGACAAACCAAATACTGCAAAAATGTATACCCAAGTTTCTAACTGAAGGTAAAGGTGCTAAGTGTTCCTCTAGGCCCAGGTTATGAAAGTACTGAAATTTGCTACATTTTCTGATCATTCTATCCAAGTGCCTTGCTGAAGACCAGACAGGCAATAAGTAGCAAAGCAAAGACCTGAAATGGTGTCCTCTGGCTCAAATCCAGTCATTACCAACTGGAAAAAGCAGAGAAAGTTTTACTGAGGAGAAAAAATTAGAACTGGATTTTAAAGAATAGCTAGAAATTTTACAAGTGAAGGAGGGACAGGAGAGGGAGACAGAAAGGAGGCATTAGGAAAATATATTACAACTTCCTTGGGCTTCTATTTCCTAGTCTATAAAGTAAATGATTTCAATTAGATTCATAAAGTTCCTTTCCAGTTCTAAATCTATGATAATGATGATCCATATACATTTATGTTGACAAAACACAATCCATTTTGCCTACTGAATAGTTTATGTGAAGGGTAGTAGAATGAGATATGCTGGCTAGGTAGAATGGCATCAGGTTTCAGATGGACCTGAATGTCAGACAAAATAAAATGAACCTTATTCCATTCAAAATAAGGAGATATTGAAGGTTTCTAACACAGACCTTGTGCATATGAAATATTAATCTAGTGGCAATTCAAAGGATAAGTGAGCAGGGAGATGAAGTGAGAGTGTGAAGAGACAGACAAAGAGACAGAGAGAACATAGAATATGCTGGAAGGATTCATCAATTCATAAATAACTAACAATGGGTTAAAGATCTAGCTCAAGGTACTGCCAAGAGAAACGGAAGGGACATATTTGACAAGTATCAATAAGACGGTGAGAATGAATATAATGACTAAAAAAATGAAAGGTAACCAAACAAAATACCTAAAAAATAAGAGATGATCAGTTTGGAAAGAAGATTCTGGTTAGAATATACTGAATTTTAGGTGATGACAGAAAAAGTGCAAAGTATAGATAGCTGAAGATCTAGAACTTTATTGAGTTCTAGATGACAGTACCATGGATAGAACAGCAGGCTGGGAATCACAAAGATCTGGGTTCAAATCTGGTTTCAGACACCTATTATCTGTGCTGAGCAAATCCCTTAACCATTGGTTGCTTTGGCATCTTCATTTGTAAAATGGGCATTACAGCACCTACCTCTCTGAGTTGTTGTGAATTGCAAATAATAGTTATAAAGCACTCGACACAATGCCTGGACCATGGTAAGCACTATGTAACAGTTAGCTATTATCATTATTAGTACAATGAGGCCTTGGGAATTAAGTCAGAATCCTGAAGTTAAAATGAAAGCAATGAAGATCTGAAAGTCAACAGCACAGTAATGATACTATCATGAGAACATATAATGTCTCAAAGGAAAACTTTGAATAAAACCTGAATTTCAGATTTTTGTAGGCTAAACAGGCATCTGTTCTTCAACCATAAATTTTATGCTTATACTCCATCATTTCCTCTCATATCCCAGTGTTGGTGAAAGACACTCCAAGTCCCACAGGATGAGCAATGTTTGTAGGGGCAGGACATGAGCCTTTCAAGGCAGGACCTCAAAAACTCTCATCCACTTCAGTTTGTTTATACACTGCCATCATCTCAAAAAGAGGGCCAGATAAGGAGTTATACAGTGGGGCTTAAATTGTGGCAAGTTTGGGCAAGTTACCTAATCTCTATAGGTCTCAGGTCTCTCATCTAAGAGGTATGGAAGGAATAGAAAAGACAACCTCCAAAGTTCCTTTCATCTGTAAATCTATGACTCTATAACCTTATGCCTCAAACAATCTTCTACTGAAAAACTTCACTTAAAAGCTTGAAGGTTTTTAAAAGTCACATTAAAAAGGAAACCAGGAAAATAAGAAAAACTATGGGTGTGGAATAGACAAAAAGGGCATGGTGAAACCACATAATCCATGGAGGATAATTTTTCTCTTGATAATTTGATGGTGATGTTAATTTTAGGCAGCATAATGCATAGGAAAGAGCAACAGATTTTATGGGTTATGGTGTTCAAATCCTGCGTCTATCACTTATCATTTTTTTTACTCTAGACAAGTCATCCATCTCTTTCGATCTTGGTTTTCTCATCTATAAAATGAAAACAATGGGTTCCCTATCACCTCCAGGATCAAAATCAACATCTGCACTTCCATCTACCTCCTTCATAACGTGGCTCCTTTCTTCCTCTACAATCTTCTTATAACTTACTTCCCTCCAACACTCTGCAGTGCTGTGACACTGGCCTCCTCACTATTTCTCACATATGACATCCAGGAATTTTCCCTCGAGTTCCCCCATGTCTGGTATGCTCTCTCTCTCCTCAACTCTGTATCCAGGCTTCCCTGGTTACCTTCAAATGTCAACTAAAATCTCACTTTCTGAAATAAACCTTTCCCATGCTCCTTTAATTTTAGTGTCTTGCACAAATGGTCCCCCTAATTTGCTATTCATGTGTGTATGTATTGATTTAGCACAGTGCCTGGTACTTAATAAATACCAGCTGAATGACTTTATAGAGCCTTTGGACCCTCTCATTTCCTTCTCAAAAACCCTACTTGTCCATGGTCAATTTCACTATCAATCTACAAACATTTAATAAGTTCCCATTAAGTGACAGTCACTATGATGAGTACTGGAGATACAAGAACAAAAATTAAATAATCCCTGTCCTCAATCCCTGATCCTCAAGAAGCTGACAGTTTTCAGTGAAGATTACATACTGAATTAGTTAACAAAACTAAAGCACACTGCAAACCCTAAATCACAATACAAATGCTGGCTATAGTTAACTATTATTACAAAACAAAACAAGAGAAATTAATGCCAGGTGTGCTCTAGATGCAAGTCTTCTGACAGCAAGCCCTGCATACATCATTGAACCAGAATGCTCCATGCTCCCCTTGGAAGCCAAGGAGATTACAGGGGTAGGGGAGAGGGGAGGAACATTTCTTCTGAAAATGACTAAACTCTAACATGAAATCTCTAACAAACACCAAAAAAATTACCTTGAATTTCTGCAATTTGTCCACGTCTTCTTAATCACTATGTTGAAGACAAATCAGAAAAAGCATTATCATTTAATAATTGCTAAACTGATATAAATTTTTTAAAAACCCACCTCAGAACAACTATCCAAAAAACTGCTTTGTTCTGCAGAGGCAATGAATAGGATTCCCCACCTTTAGGGGTTGCCAACTCTGTCTTTTTGTAATAGAAAACAATCTTAGCGATATATTAGGGTTTTTAATTTTTTTTATTTTTGGTTTATACTTGTATCCCAAATTGCTAGGCATGAGTCCTACCGTCTATGACTGCACCCCAACATCTGCATTCACACTGCACTTCTACATACATAGATTTTAAAAATGCATGACCCCAGGCCCTCGGAATTTCACACACACACACACACACACAACCACACACTACCACACACTACCACACCACTAGGGGCACCGTGAGCAGCCGGGGGCTCACAACGCTTTTCCCCACACACAGAAGCGGAGGCAAAAGATAGAAATGCGCGTTCGGCCCCAGGCCAGGAGAGGCCTGGTCTCTGTTAAGAGAGAGCGATTCCGGCCTCTGGGAAGGACAGTTCCCAAGCTCCCTCGCCCTAACCTTCCCCTCCCCAGTCCCACACGACTTACAACGCGAACCAAGAGAAGAAAAAGACACCCAAAGTCTAGGATTCAGCGGCAGCAAGAGATTTCAGATGGAGCTCGCCATGACACTTACGTTCCCGTTCCGTTTTTCATTGCACGCACTACGACGGCGGCTTGGAGGAGTCAACTTCCGTCACATGCGAAAGCGTACACCCTTTTCGTGATTGGTGTTTAAGGTCGAGCCAAGAGCGGAAAAGTGATGCTCGCTTCTTGGACGTGCCTGCTACTACGCACGCGCGGCCTTTGGCCCCTAGCGTACTATTTGAGTATCCAGGGAATCTTGTTTTCCACGAGGCAGGATTTGAATTGCTGGAAGAATAGATCCCGCTTAATAGTGGGCGAGTTTTGTTTGAAGGTCTGTAAGTGAATCAGGCAGTGGAGCGCTGACTCATTCCGTGCGTGGGTAATTCATTTATCTTACTTAGCTCCGCATCTTAAATCCTTTGTTCCTCCCGAAATAATTATAATAACTTTTATGTAGTACTTTAAGGTTTAGGCATATCCATTTCTGACTGCTATTATATTCTCCAACTATCCATTTAAATTGTTGTTTGACTTAACAAAGAATATATTTTACTGGGATCCCCGGCCTTGACCCCAATCCCACTCCCTACAAACGTGGTATCGATATCCAACTCTACGTCATCCATCCTTCAAGCTACAGCAACAATCCCTCTTCTGCAAAAGTACATCACCCATGGCTTGTTTAACATCATACTTCCTTAGAAGATCTCTCCCCGTTTTATTGACAAAGAAACAGACCTAGAGCAGGCTAAGGAGTTTCCCAAGCACATGCAAGGGACAGATTTGAGATCTGAACGATTCTAAATCGTGTTTTTTCCACAATATCCCTAGCTTGAGACAGGAATTCCAGTGCGACAATACAAATAAGTGCAAACTCCACCTGGGGTTTACTTAACAAAGAAAGATACTGGAGCGGTTTGCCATTTTCTTCTCCAGTTCATTTTACAGATGAGTAAAATGCTGCAACAAAACTAAGCCACTTGTCCAAGGCCAGGCCCAAACAGCTATCTGAGACCAGATTTGAACTCAGGAAAACGAGTCACTCTGAGCCCAATCCCAGGACTCTATTCGCCACATCACCTTTATTTACTTATGTATCACATTTTCTTTGTGTATTATTCTGTTTATATGTTTGTTATCTCTTCAGGGAAGCAAACAGGCAATGTGCTTAAATGCCCCATTCTCTCCAGTTTCCTCCATTCCCTGGCACTGCCTCCACCTGGACCCCATGCACATAAGACAGTAGGACATAAATTTACTCTGTCATGATCCTGAGGTATGGTCACATAAATGGTCTCTTTTAGAATGGCCAGTTTTTTAATATAGAGATGGAGGATATTTAATGCAATCTGAATTTGTCCCCTCTCTTAAAGTCTAAGCTTATTATTGATCCATTGCATCCAGATAATTCCAACTTCTGTTCCTTTTCTTTCTCAATTTACTCTACCTTGATTCAGTGTATCAGTTTTAGTACTCATTAAGTTTGTCTAGAATTAAGTGACATGCATAGGGTCACACAGCAAAGCCTCTTTTTTTATTAAAGCTTTTTATTTTCGAAACATGTGCATAGATAATTTTCAACATTCACCCTTGCAAAACCTTCTATTCCAATTTTTTTTCCTCCCTTCTCTCCACTTCTCCCCTAGACAGCAAGTAATCCAGTATATGTTAAGCATATGCAGTTCTTCTATACATATGTCCACAATTATCATGCTGCACAGATCAAAAAGGAAAAAAAAAATGAGAAAGAGAACAAAATGCAAGCAAAAAATACTATGATATTGGGATCCATACTCAGTTCCACAATCCTCTCTCTGGGTAGAGATGGCTCTCCTCATCACAAGAATATTGGAGCTGGTCTGAATCACCTCACTGTTGGAAAGAGTCATGTCCAGATCCAGCCATTCTGGAGAACAATTTGGAACTATGTTCAAAAAGTTATCAAACTGTGCATACCCTTTAACCCAGCAGTGTTTCTACTGGGCTTATATCCCAAAGAGATCTTAGAGGAGGGAAAGGGACCCAATGTGCAAGAATGTTTGTGGCGGCCCTTTTTGTGGTGGCTAGAAACTGGAAACTGAAGGGATGCCCATCAATTGGAGAGTGGCTGAATAAATTATGGTATGTGAATGTTATGGAATATTATTGCTCTGGAAGAAACGATCAGCAGGATGATTTCAGAGAGGCCTGGAGAGACTTGCATGAACTGATGCTGAGTGAAACGAGCAGAACCAGGAGATCATTATACACAGCAACCACAAGACTATATGATGATCAGTTCTGATGGACATGACTCTCTTCAACAATGAAATGCTTCAAACCAGTTCCAATTGTTCAGTGAAGAAAGCCATATACACCCAGAGAGAGGGATGTGAAATGTGGACCACAACATTACATTTTCATGTTCTCTATTGATGTTTGCTTGCATTGTGTTTCCTTTCTCTAATTTTTCTTTCTTGTAGATACGATTTTTCTTGCACAACAATATGTGTGGAAATATGTATACATATATTCGATTTGTCAGTATTTTAACATAATTAACATGTAGTGGATTTCCTGCCATCTAGGGGAGGGATGGGGAGTAGGGGGGAAAAATTTGTAACAGAAAGCTGTGTAAGGATTAATGTTGAAGAATTACCCATACATATGTTTTGCAAATAAAAAGTTTTAATTTAAAAAAAAAAGTCATGTCCATCAGAATTGATCATCTTATAAACTTGCTGTTATTGTATACAACATTCTCCTGGTTCTGCTTATTTCACTTAGCATCAGTTCATGTAAATTTCTTGAGGCCTTTCTGAAATAATTTCTTATAGAACAATAATATTCTATAACATTCATATACTATAACTTATTCAGGCATTCTCCAATTGATGGGCATCCATTCAGTTTCCAGTTTCTAGCCACTACAAAAAGGGCTGCCACAAACATTTTTGCACATGTGGGGCCCTTTCCTTCCTTTAAGATTTCTTTGTGATATAAGCCCAGTAGAGACTCAGCTGCATCAAAGGTATGCACAGTTTGTTAGATCTTTGGGCATAGTTCCAAATTACTCTCCAGAATGGCTGGATCTATTTACAACTCCACCAACAATGTATTAGTGTCCCAGGAAAACTGGGACATCCTCTCCAACATTCAGCATTATCTTTTTCTGTCATCTTAGCCAATCTAACAGGTGTGCAGTGGTATTTCAGAGTTGTCTTAATTT
Source organism: Myrmecobius fasciatus (assembly GCA_023553655.1). Taxonomy (NCBI): domain Eukaryota; kingdom Metazoa; phylum Chordata; class Mammalia; order Dasyuromorphia; family Myrmecobiidae; genus Myrmecobius; species Myrmecobius fasciatus. The sequence continues at coordinate 160,451 of JAJPUD010003823.1, read as the reverse complement.
GCATTTCTCTGATCAATAGTGATTTAGAGCATTTTTTCAAATGACTAGAAATGGCTTCATCTAAAAAGTCTGTTCTTAACCTTTTATCAATTTTATCAATTGAAGAAGAGTTTGAATTCTTATAAATTTGAGTCAATTCTCTATATATTTTAGAAATGAAGAGCAAGGCCTAATTTTAAATCGTCTTCCAGGCTTGGTGTTTTATCAACTGCACTACCTAACTGCAGAATAGCAATGAATGTACTGTAAAATCTAATTGTTTTTTTTCTTAATAATAGCTTTTCATTTTTCCAAATACATGCAAAAATGATTTTCAATATTTGCCTTTGCAAAACCTTATGTTCCAATTTTTTTCTCCCTTTCTGCCCTCCAGACTGCAAACAATCCACTATAGATTAAACATGTGCAATTTTTCTAAATTTATTTCCATATTTGTTATACTACACAAGAAAAATCAGATCAAAAAGAGAGAAAAAACATGGGAAAGAAAAAAAAAAACAACAAGCAAACAAACATCACCACCACTATGCTTTAATCTATATTCAGTCTCCATGGTTCTCTCTCCAGATGCAGATGGCTCTTTCCATCACAAGTTCATTGGAATTGCCTTGAATCACCTCATTGTTGAAAAGAGCCAAATCCATCACGGTTGATCGTCACAGTCTTGTTACTGCATACAATATTCTCCTGGTTCTGATCACTTTACTCTGCATCAGTTTTAAGTAAATCTCTCCAGGCCTCTCTGAAATCATCCTGCTCATCATTTCTTACAGAACAATAATCCATTACATTTATATACCATAACTTATTCAACCATTCCCTAACTGATGGGCATCTACTCAATTTACAATTCCTTATCATGACAAAAAAAAAAGCTGCTACAAACATTTTTGCACATGTGGATCCTTTTCCCTTTTTTATGATTTCTTCAGGATACAGGCCCAGTAGAGATCCTGCTGGATCAAAGGTATGCACAATCTAGTTGTTTTTTAAAAGTGAGATAGAGAAAGACAGATATTTGTGTAATATATAAATTAATACACATACTTAATAATATATGTTTGTATATTTATATATTGTATATTTTTATATGTGCTTGTATATGTGTGTGTGTGTATATATGTATACATTTGCAGTTTTTTTTCACTGCATTGTCCTAAGTTATCTTATTTGTTCTTTTCTCACCTTCCCCATGGCCACAAACATAATTGATGGCTTTACCAACCTCCCTGATTTCCTTAAATCCTACCTAAAATCTCACCTCCTACACTAACCCATTTTGCTTTCCCTCTTATTTTCCTATATGATTAGCTAGGTGGCAGAGTGGATAGAGCACAGAGCTTGGAATCAGTAAGATCTGAGTTCAAATATGGCCTCAGACACTATCTCTGGGCAAGTCACTTAACTGATTTCCTTAGTTTCATCAGCTGTAAAAATGAGCTGGAGAAGGAAACAGCAAGCCATTCCAGTATCTTTGCCAAGAGTACTCCAAATGGAATCATGAAGAGTCAGACACAACTGAAAAATCACTGAATAACAAATGTATCCTGTATACAGTGTGCTTTGTGTGTATTTGTAGGTATGTTGTCTCCTTTATTTAATCATAAGCTCTTTCAGGGCAAGGACAGTCATTTTGTTGGGTGGTGGTGGTTGTATTCTCTCTGCTTAACACAATGCTTGGCATGTAATAGGAGCTTAATAAATGCTATGATTACTACCTAAAACCTACATTATGAGGCTATATGATATTGTGAAAAGAGCTTTGGACCAAGAGTCAGGAAATCAGGGTTCTAGCTTTAGCTCTGCCATTAGCATAAGATAATTGTTTAGATTCGAATTTCAGTTTCCTTTTCCAGAAATAAAGGGTTCAACTAGGTCAGGAGTGGGGAATGTCTGGCCCATGGGCCACATAAGGACTGGGAAATCATTTGGTCTGCTCTGCCAAGGCAACTGCAGAGGATGATGAGCTGAAAAATAGGTCCAATAATTTCCCCTTTTTTGAGTCCTATAAGTTGATAATTCTGTATGCTCTGCAAATGACATTATAAATATTCAAATGGGGCTTGGGGGGAAAAAAAAAGGTTCACTACTCCTGGACTTAGATGGTCACTGAATACTGTCTACAAATCTCAAGACAGTATCATCAAGCAAAATCAGACATTTTCATATAAAGCCTAAGAAATAAGCAAAACTCAATAATAATAATAAAAGCTTAAATGGGTACAATGATTTATAATCTACAAAGTGGTTTTCTCTCACAACAACCCAGTAAACTAGGTAGTTCCAAAACTATTGCCACTTTACAAATGTTTCCACTGAAGGCTCAGTGCTTCATCATGTCTAGATGACTCCAGGCTCTTAAAACCTGTGAAATCTGAAAACAAGTTCTGACAAGTCCTACCATGCTGGGAAGATTTTGGGTGCAGGCCCAGATATTGTTTTTATTGTCTGAGGGTCTACCCATATATTCAGATGGGATCATCACCAGAAAGCTGACCATTGGATGATAAGCTGTTTCTGACTGGAGCAACTTTTAAGTTGTTCACTAAGAGTATCTTTTGAAATCACAGATCTGTGCTCTATCAAAATATTTTATAGAGGAGGAAATAAGTTTAAGGAGTTTGATTAAAGGACATGACCAAAGGTTTCTTAATGTCAAATTCAATAGGATTTCTACCATACTACACTTTTTCTTGAGATACCATGCTTCCATATTTAAATTGTTCATGAAATACTGTACTTGTGAATAATATACAACTAGTTTTGGGAGCGTGTATAGATGAATCCACTTGGAAAAAATGAAAATAATAAGTGTACTTGGAAATTTGCATTTGTCACGTTAAAAAAAATTAGTATACTGATAAGGGATTTCAAAAATAGGTCAATTCCCAAGAGATTAAAAAAAATTAAAATGAACAAAGAATATGTTTGATTTTTAAAATTGTCATCTGAATTCATTCAATTTGGATTAGATTTCTGTATCAGTACTTGAAATTAAAAGTAAATTGTTCAAAATATAGAATGACAAATCCTAATGGATCCTGTTACCATTTCTAATAGCGACCTACCATAAATAACACTTTATATTAGATAGTTATATTTAAAATATTAATTAGTTGTTTGAAAGGGAAAGAAACAGTACATAAATGAAAAATCCAGCTGATGCTAACATGGAAGGTTTGTCAAGACAAGTAATGAGATATAAATTATCAAAGGGAGAATAAAAATAGGAATTGAATTTTTTTAAGGAGTACAAATAGAAAAATTTTAATATGGCTTTTTTTTTCTGTAGAAATAACAGACTATGTATATGCAATAGAGAAGAGAAGACCGAAGAGCAATATAGATAGCACAACTTGACAAATTGATAAATTATGAGGCCAAAAGGAAGTAAATAAGCAAATGAAGAAATCTAAATATTTTGATTAAGTAGTATTTCTAACATAAGCGACTGTCACTATACTTGGAAATGTAGGAGATATAAAAGAAGTATTTAAAAAAAAATTCAAGTCTAGTTAGGGAAACACCACCTATGAAAAAATTGTCTCTTAACAAGACAGCATTAGGATAAAATCTTTATTTTTTGATACATACAGTAAAGGTAATGGTAATAGAGGAAACTCCTGTAGAAATCAGTCATTAGAAAACCTCAATAAAAATAACTTTTCTCTTTCCTTAAAAATAGGAATGATTTGTATAGGTAGAGAAAAGAGAAGATTTGGGAGTGGAAGAATACTATGAAGAAAGGTACATAGGTAGCATGGTGTAAATGGAAACAGCAAGATTAACTGTATGTAATTTTAAAAATCCATGTTAGAGAATGAAAAGACTCTTAAGAGTTGTTACAGACCTATTCATCTGGCAGCACCTGAAGCATCAATCTCCTCACTAACGTCCCTGACAAGTGGTTATTCATTCTCCAAACATGACTGAAGTTTTGAGCCTAGAAGAATGCTAGTATCATACACTAAAAGAGGTAAATCAGGAAGAAGAATCTATTTTCGGAGGAAAAATAATGTCTGGCTTTTTACATGTTAAATTTAAGGGAACCAAATGAAAGAATGTCAAGCAGATACTTGAGAATGCAGAGCTGGAGCTTGAGAGATCTTACAGCCAGACATATAGTTTGGGAGACATCTTCATGGCAGTTAGGACTAAAGATATGAAAATGGATGAAATTGCAAAGAGAGAAAAGAATGAGGAAACCAGGTGTAATAAAAATGTTATCCAAAGAGAAAAGAGATACCTGGTTGAAATACCACTTTCAACAAATTGCCTCTCAGACTCTGAATATGTCACAATCTCTCTAGGCCTTATCTTTCTCATCTGAAATAACAAGAAGAAAAATACTAATTACTAGAGAGCAATCTAAAGTTTTCAATGTGTTTCACATATATGATCTCATTTGCTAGTGACCATAATAGAAATAGTGATATTAATACTTGTGATATTTACATGATATTGTTGTAAAGATCAAATGAGATAGTATAGTTAAAAGTCCTTTGTATACATTACAGTGTTAAATAGTAGCTATATTGTTGTTGTTATTATTCAGGGCAAAAGTACCAAAAATTACCTGAGGACCAAACTGGGAGAAACAACCACATTTATGAAGACATAAGGAAAAATGGAAGTGAGAGAAAAAGAGTTGTTGGTAAAGTAGAAGGAGAACAAGAAATAAATAACTCAGAAGTCAATGCCAGAATTTAGGCAGGACATTGAAAAATTAAAATGCATTCAAAGGGAGGACAACCAAGATGCTAACAAATGGATCAATGGAAGGAACTGGAAATTTGGAACCTAGACAAGAGATGTTGTAGGAGACACATAATAGCTCTCCAAATATTTAAAGAGTTATATCATGGAAAAGTAATTGGATGCTTCACTTAGCTCCAGAGTAGAATTAGGTGCAAGAGGTAAAAGCTAGAAAGAAACTGTTGTACACAAACCTAAGCCTTATTACTATTTTGTATATAACTATAAAGATGAATATTGCTCCTCTTTTTCCCCACCTAGGCTGTACAATCTGTAAGGGCAAGAACTGCCTGTCATTTTTTTTCCTCTATTCCTTTCACCCATCTTTCTTACAAAGTAGATGCTTAATGTTTGATCTATCTATATTTTCCCCATATGGATGCTTTAAAACAGATTAATTTATCACTCTACAATCCCAGGCTCATACTTAGCCAAATATGTATGTTCATATTCCTTTGTAATCATTTGATACCTAAATTTATTTCTTTATTTCCCTTCTTGCCCCCTTCCGCCTATTCCCCTACCTCTACTTTTCCTCTGGGTCAAAGAAAAAATAAGTGATAGTTCACTTTCACAAATACCATGTTTACTTATCCAAAATAAACTGTTACCATTCTGAAAGCACAGAGAGCTGAGTCACTATATCACATAATATCCCATAGAATTTGATCTGCTAAACAAAAATGAGATTTGGTGGGTTCTTGGACAAAACAATATTTTAATAAAAATTATATGTCCATGATTTGTAGGGCTGGTTGGACAGAGAGAGAGAGAGAGAGGCAGAGAAAGAGATAGAAAGAGAAGGAGGGAGGGAGTCCATAACTTTGGGCCTATAAACTTTTTTTAAAAGTTAATAATTATTTCAATCTAAATAGTTTGTTTCCTTTGTAATCCTATGGATTTTGTAATGCATTTTAAAACATTATTCTCAGAATGGTCCATAAGTTTTATCAGACTGCTAAAGGGTTCTCTGGCATAAAAATGGTTAAGAATTCCTGAAACATAGGAAGATAGACAAGTTAAAAAGATGTTCTTGTAACTTAAGTGAGAGGCAGTAAGCAACTACATTAGAATGATATAGTAATAGAAGTTGAGAGATTAATTCAAAAGACATTTTTACAAGAATTGGTAAATAATTGGATATGGGGCTAGGGAAAGAGAAAAGAGTCAAATATGGCTTAATGTGTTCAAGCCTAATGAACTATCAGAGTGATGCTGGTGAGAAAATTGGAAAGGGGAGTAAATTTTCCAGGGAAGAAAAAAGGAGCAATAATTTAGGGGAAAATGTATATCTATGATTTAATGCATGTATATAAATGTATGTATACACATATATATATATGGAAAGAGACAGAGGCAGAGATGGAGAGACAGAAAAATAGAACATTTAACATAATTGAGTGATATTCTTAAAAATATTTAAAATGAGAATAGACTCAATGGCCTCTAAGGTTCATCCTAGCTCTCAATTAATTAAAGAGAAAGAATAATATAGACCAAGTTCATTCTTTTATGAATAAAGACACTTGCAAAATTGGCAAATACATATACACAACACACACACACACACACACACACACACATATATATATAAGTATACACATATTGACAGTGGTCAGATTATGATGTTTTATATGCTTATCTAGGTGGAAATGAGATTAAAAAGGTAAAGTACATTGATAAAGCTAGAGTATTTTAGTTACATGACAAAATAGAATTTGTATTTTCTCTAAACTATTATAACCACTAGAGGTCAGATTGATAGATATTTTTAAAGATGTAACAATACATCTATACTGTTGTATCTCACTATGTGAAATGTGTCCTTTGATGTTATTTTCCTTTTCAGGAAATTAAGAATCACAGTATGTTATCATGAAATAAAAATACTACATACTGCTAATGATATAACAATATTCTCTTAATTCATTTGTGTGCTGTCAATTTCACCTCTACAAAATATCTCTATTGGACATTTCAAATTGGTTATCCCACAGACATCTATGTCAAAATTAAACATTATATTTCCCCAAAAATGTATGAATTTTCCCAATTTTCACATTTCTGTAGAAGATGCCACTATCCTTCCAGACTGCCAGGTTCATAATCTCAGCATTATCCTTACCTCCTTGCTTTCCCTCACCCCACATATTGATTTAGTTGCAGATGTTATCTGTACCTCCATATTTATTTTATCTAAATGCTAACATAATCAATATCAAAGTTGAGGCCTTTATCAAAACTCACCCAAAGTATAGCAATAATCTTATAATTTGTTCCCCTGACAGTAGGAGATACCCTTAATGCCAGTACTCTCTAGTTCAAGTTTGATATCTATATGAAATAAAGCACTTGCAAATCATTGAACAATTAACAAAAGGAAGATTATTTTTTCATAATTCAGCAAGGATATTCAACAAAGGCAATTCTCTCCTCTTGAACTCACCTTCTCCCCAATCTCATTTCTATCTGGTCATATCATCAGGGAAGGAAACAGTAAAGGACATAGTAGCTGATGTGATCTTCAAAAATTCATCAGATCTGAGGGGCCCCAAACTCATGTGGTAAACACTTTTTTGTGCTTCTAGCATTCACACTCCAAGCATTCAAACTCGACTGCAGAGCAACTCCAACAGGTTGGTCCCATAGCTCAAATGCCAAACATACATTTACCTAAATGACTATCTTGTGGAGAACTTGCACCAAAAAACCCTCAGACAGAGGTCAGAAGAAGCAATACAAGGACATTCTCAAGGTCTCTGAAGAAACTTGGAATTGATTTGAGAAATGAAAGACACTCGCACAGTCTCTATATATGTGATAGATAAATATATATGATATAATGTATATACCATACGTGGTATGTCAGGTGCTATGCTCAAAGGAAACATGAGATGTGGACATTTAGATATATCTCCAGTCCAAATGTTCTTTTTGGTAGAGCCTTCTGAGCTCATACTGATCAGCTATAGTTGGACACACTGTGCTTTACTTCCAACATTCTGATGTCATTGGTCCTTTTGATTATGAAGGATATGATATATGGGAGAAGGGAAGTACAAAGAAGCTACATCAGGGAAATTCTATCATATACCACCTCTTGGTGACAAAGACATAAGAGTTTTATAGAAGTCTTTACATTATTTAAAAACTAAGGATTTTATTTGATTTTTCTGGAGATATGGATATTACTAAGGAGAAAAAAAGAGAAAAGAGAAAATATATTTCCTGTCCTATAAATCCCCTCCCTTCCCCTGCAACCATGGATCTATGATAATGAAAGAAGAGAGGAAAAAATGGAGAACAAAAATAAAAAATCCTTAGCTTTTCATTTTTTCCCTTAGGAGGACAAATCTTGTTCATCTGCTGAATGTTGACAAATCTTTTCAGTGCAAGGCGGGTCTCAATACAAGAAGATAAACCAGAATACTACCATGAACTTTAGAACCACAGGACAGATGAAGACATTTCCAGTACTGTCCAATATATATTTTTTTCCTGATTAGAGGGCCTGAGGAGGAAGAGGAGCTCCAAGAATATTTGAGTCACAGTATCTAAACTTGTGATAGTCAATAATTTTTCATTACATATTAAAGTCATCTAGACCAAAGTAGTTCTTGTCTGGAATCTGTTCTGGGATCTAAATTGATACCAAAGTCCTCTGTGTACCTCCAAATATTCAGTATTCCCTAGCCCACTGCTAAAACTAAAACCTCATCCTTCCCAAGCACCAAATCATGGGAATGATACAAAGCCTTTGTTCTCTTAGACTCTGTTGAAGAGTCCCCTTCTTCCACAGTGGCTAAATAAGGATTCTCACTCACACTGATCCAGACTCAGAATCATCAAGTCTCCCAAGTAAATAAATGCCTTCCACAGATTTTTTTTTTTATTATTAAAGCTTTTTATTTGCAAAACATATGCATGGGTAATTTTTCATCATTGACCCTTGCAAAGCTTTGTTACAAATTTTTCCCTTCTTCCCCCTACCCCTTCCCCTAGATGGCAGGTAGTCTAATACATGTTAATTAGGTTAAAATACTTGACAAATTGAATATGTATAGACATATTTATACAGTTATCTTGATGTACAAGAAAAATCAGATCTACAAGAAAAAAAAAACTGAGAAGGAAAACATATGCAAGCAAACATCAATAGAGAGCGTGAAAATGCTTCATCACTAAACAATTGGAACTCTTCCACAGATTTTTACAGCAATAGTTTTTTTTTTTTTTACATGCATTTTTTTTTTTTTTTTTGGCTGAGGCAATTGGGGTTAAGTGACTTGCCCAGGGTCACACAGCTGTTACGTGTCTGAGATCAGATTTGAACTCAGGTCCTCCTGACTTCAAGGCTGGTGCTCTATCCACTGCGCCACCTAGCTGCCCCTACAGCAATAGTTTTACCTGTCCTATGAAAGCAAATAATATTATCTCTCAGTCCTTCAAGCTCTTTTTGGAAAGGAATTACAAATCCCAGACAAAAGAAAATCTGACAATAGAGTAGAACATGAGCGGTTTCTACAGGTTTTATGGAGCTTTCTGAGGAAGCAAGGCCCTTAAGGTTAAGATAACTTTATATTTAAGGAAGGCCCAAAGAGGTTCAGTTGAAATTATGTCTAAAACCAATATAACTTTGTTAGATAAATCTTCCTGGAGTTTGTATCCCAGAAATCACTGGACCAAAGAGCCTTCTCCCTTTCTCCCTTATTAATTTGTTACATATATGGCATTTGAGGAGTTTAGACACCAACATTTGTAGTCAGATGCATAAATATACAATTTATTAGTTTTTCTCTTTTTGCTGAGGCAGTTGGGGTTAAGTGACTTGCCCAGGGTCACACAGCTAGGGAATAGTTTTTCTCTAAAATGGGAAAGCATCATTTTGGATTTAGGAACAGGTTAAGAACCACTGGGGTTATGTGGGTGCTTTGAGTAACACAAGGAGTCTCCTGGGGGGTGAAAATAGCTGCCTTGTGCTTTATTAGAGATAATAGTCCTGTTCCCAGCACAATATGACATACCTCACAACCATGTTCAGTGGGAAGTATTCACAAAATTCTTCCATTGGTCTTTCTATTGGGCTCCAAAGGGGAGAACATTTGATTGGCTGGTTCTGTTCTCTACAGTCCCCAGACTACTTGGCCATGGCTACTACCCAAGAATTAATGTAGATAAAGATCTTTTTTTTTTTCTTTCTTTTTTTCTCTGCTTCATCCCTCAAGGCTCTCTTACATGACAGGCATGAAACCTGTAGCTCAGCTCACTGCAAGGACTTGCTAGAATCCTCATTCCCTAGAGTATTCCTGATACCAGCTTAATGGTTGCTGAATTTCAATTCAGTAATATGCCGTTTTCATTGTGGATGGAACAAGGCAAAATAACATCCCTCAGGAGCCAAATCCTTTGGGGTCCCAAAGCTAGTAGAGAAATCAGTATTCCAGAGAATGGATTGAAAGCTTCATTCTCTGGTATAGTTACAGTTGTTTGGGAAGTGCACCTAGGGAAACCCAGACCAAAGTAATTTTTAATGTACTATTTCCATTTAGAAATAGAAACCTCCTTTGCTGTATCTGTCATATTAGACATATTAGCTTGCATCATTCAAGCCATATTAAACAGTCTGGAGAAAGGGCAATTATTTAACCTTGTGTTGTCTGTTCAGTAGCAACTGAGGCCCAGCAACCGGCAAGCAAGCACTTTTCAAAGGTTTAACAGTGTGTTTCTACCCTGGGAAACTTGGAGCTGCAGAATCCTAACATTCACTTATTCTGGCTACTTCTTGGTAGCTGGCAAAAATTCACTCAGTCTGGTCTCTATGCAGAGACACCTCAAAACAAGAGATTTTCTATGTCACAAAAGGAATGGCAGCAGACTTGTTATCAAGAGAAAAGGAGTGACTGCTAGAAAGTCAGGATTGTAGCTTCTTTAGGTCTTCAGATGAAAGACACAGACTCGTAGATGACTTGGTATATAGGGGAATGTAGGTCCTCCAAAGCCTGAAGTTCAATAAGCCTCTGAGTTTCCTTAGATGATGAGGAAGTATCAGCAGCTTATTCTGGACTGTGCTGGAATCTTCTATTTTCCCCTCCCACTGTATTCCCCCAAACCGGACTGTCTGGATTTTCTTTAAAGAGTTGATTTCTCACTCCGGTGGGCCACTATCTGATCTAGTATAGGGATATGTATCAATACTTTCAGGAAGGGAGGTCTCTTTCAGGTCTCATACCACCATAAATGTGACATACAACGGAGAATTAGGTAGCCCTGGGAGAAAATAATGGGAGAAACATACCTTCCAGATATAAGCAAATTGCTCCTGACTAGGTTCAGTCACAGGGCAAGGGGTTAATGACTCTGTACCATTCACTCTGGGCTATCTGGTCTACATCATTGATGACATCAGGAATAGCTGTATAGCATCTTTATAGAGCTCCCTTCAGTCCACTTGTAAACTTTCAGGTACCATCTTCCTTCTTTGCAGATAATACGGGTTGGAAGGGAGTTTGGTATAAGGAAGTACTCTAGCTTCTTCATCTCCTTCTCTAGAAAAGAAGTATATTTCATGTTTCTGGGGACTTGATATTGTACAATGCTAACTACATGGGATGATTCAGGCAACTTTAAGGGTTTCTTTTTGACTCTACCATCAATACAACATTGTTGGAAAGGCCCCCATAGATAAAAAGCATACAGTACTCCTGTCCTCCATGGTTTGTTTTCTATAGCTTTCCCTGAATGATCCAACTGGGATAGGGATACTCCATTTTAGAGGATACTTCAGCCTTATAATGCTCTGGTAGTGAATTCCCCTCTACAATATTATTAAGGCTTCTATGAGTGGCCATCAATTACCTTCGAGTCACACCCAAAGGTCCTTGCCAGAAAAAGGTATCATAAATGCTTGATCATATTTCACCCATCAGCCCACACCTGTACAGTTTTGGAGTAGGGGAGACCCACTGCTAAAGCCTGAAATTGTTCAGGTACAGCTCCACCCAGAAAACAGGATCTAATTGTTTTTGACAGGCTGAGCATAAGGTGTGACAGGCCATGGGTGTGGCAAATAAATCCAATCTATCAAAGCCATTTTCTTTAGGAACTTAGTTCCCTTCTTTGCAAATCCTTATCTGATAACTGACTGCAAATTCATCTTTATGAATTCAGGGACATAAAGTATTTTCCCAACTAGGGACTCTAATCAATTTAATTGACTTGTCTATAAAAGAACATTCTCAGAAATTTCACCTAGCCTACAGAAAGCAACTTCAGTGTCTCACATTTGGTTTTGTTTGCCACGTCCTCAGGAGACATTGGGGATTTATCAGAATTTCTGTTGGAACTTCTGCAACCAACTTTATATCCTTAGTGGAATAAGTCTACTTCTCTCTGTGTTCTTAGAGTCACCTTCCTCTGAAGAACTACAAAGGGATAAATCAATACTTTTGTTTTTTACTACCAATGGAAGTCCCCCAATTTCTTCATGTCTGCTGTCCTTTTCCTGTCTCATGGCTCTGATCTTTGTTTGAACCTGAACCTCAAGGTCAAAGACTATTGCTCCAGGTCCTGTAGAGAGGACTTTCCATTTGGGATTAGGAGAGCTCTTATGCCCAGGAGCCATTCAGTGTCCCACCCTCCAAATAACTGTCCCTCTTCCATATTTGCCCAAATCAACCACAATGGGATATCTCATCTCCTTCCAAACCTACTATATAAACATACTAAATGTCAGAGGTGACTGCACTGCTAGCCCTTTCTTAGTTCAGGTTCAATGTTAGTATGAAGGACAGCAAACAAAAGGTCATTATTTGCCTCCAAACAGTGAAAATATGCAACTAGATCACAATGGCTTCTCTGGATTCAGCACTCCTTAAGCATCCTATGGAAACAAGCCTGGTTATTAGGGCATAATATGGTAAAGGTTATGGTAACTCATGTGATCTTAGGAATCTATCAAGTCTAAGATGGGTGCCTAAATTCCAGTAACTGGAAATTTTTAAACTTTTTGGTAGCCAAGAAGCTATAGTAGAGAAGCTGCTGCCAATCAAGTTCCTTTTCTTTTCTGTCTTTCTTTTTTTTTTTTTTGAATTTTTAATTTAAAAAATTATTTACAGTTTTTCATTTTTTTTATTTTTAACAAAAGCTTTTTATTTTCAAAGCATATGCATATTTTTCAATATTCACCTTTGCAAAACCCTATGTTCCAATTTTTTTTCTTCCTCCCTTCCCCTTCACCCCCTCCTCCAGATGGCAAGTAATCCAATATATATTAAGCATATACAGTTTTTCTATATATATTTCTACAATTATCATTCTGCACAAAAAAAATCAGATCAAATATTTTTTAAATGAGAAAGAAAACAAAATACAAGCAAACAACAAAAAAAAGTGGAAATACTATGTTGTGAAGATCCACATTCAGTCCCCACAGTCCTATCTCTGGATGCAGATGGCTCTCTTAATCACAACACCATTGGAACCGGTGCTAATCAGGTTCCTTTTAGGGAAAAGTAATCTTGAAGATTTCAGGGAAAAAAAAAAAAGAGTTTGAGCCTCCTTATGTTATAGGTGGGTAAAGAAGCTGCTTCAGGAAAATGCTAATCTTGTGTTTTCCCATTCCATTCCATCTTTCACACAATTGCCAATGTCCTGTTCCTTAAGGTCATATTTGATTATGTCATTCCCCTACATGGGAAACTCCATGTAGCTCCCTATTACCCTCTAAGATCAAATAACGTCTTTGGCTGGAATTTAAAGCCATTCACAATCCAGCCCTGACCTTCCTTTCTAGTCTCATATTATATTACTTTGCTTTCTGTACTCTACAATTCAGTCTGAATGAATTTTTTTTGGTGTCCCTCCTTCATATCTAGAATATGATCTTTCCTGACCTCTGCCTGTTGGAATCCTCTTATTTCAAGACCAATATCATCTTCCATATGATGTGTTTCATGATCTACCTCATCCCCAAGTGCTAGTGTCCTTCCCACAAATTTACCTTCTATTTATTTTGTATTACCTTGTATTTATTTTGTTTATATGTGTGCATGCAGTTCATTTGTAGACTCTGAGAGTCCTTATGCCAAATCACACCCACACTAATGAGTTAGGACCCACAGAGAAAAGCTGGCTATATGAACTCACACCTCTAAGGATTTCCTTGAGGGATTGGAATGTCTTTCTAAAGTCATTAGCCTAAGCCTTTATTTCAGGGCATTCTTCCCAATATCAGCCTTCAGAGCAGATAGCAGACTGGATTAAAAGCCAGAATCCTACAATATGTTCTTTACAAGAAACACATCTAAAGCATAGAGATACATACAGGGTGAAGGTAAAGGGCTGGAGCAGAATCTATTATGCTTCAGGTGAACAAAAAAAAAAAAAGCAGAGGTAGCAATCCTGATCTCAGATCAAGTAAAAGCAAAAATAGATCTAATTAAAAGAGATAAGGAAGGAAACTATATTTTACTAAAGGGTACCATAGATAATGTAGCAATATCAATGCTAAATATATATGCACCAAGTGGTATAGCATTCAAATTCCTAGAAGTTAAGAGAGATGCAAGAAGAAATCGATAGCAAAACTATACTAGTGGGAGATCTCAATCTTGCTCTCTCAGAATTAGATAAATCAAATCACAAAATAAATAAGAAAGAAGTTAAGAAGATAAATAGAATCCTAGAAAAGTTAGGAATGATAGACTTTTGGAGAAAATTGAATAGAGACAGAAAGAAGTATACTTTTTTCTCGACAGTATATGGAATCTATACAAAAACTGGTCATATATTAGGGCATAAAGACCCCAAAATCAAATGCAGAAAGGCAGAAATAGTAAATGCCTTTTTACAGATCATGATGCAATAAAAATTAAATGCAATAAAAGGCCAGGAGAAAATAAATCAAAAATTAATTAGAAACTAAATAATCTAATCCTAAAGAATGAATAGGTGGAACAACAAATCATAGACACAATTAATAATTTCATCCAAGAGAATGGTAATAATGAGACAACATACTAAAATTTGTGGGATGCAGCCAAAGCAGTTAATAGGGGAAATTTTATATCTCTAGATGCTTACTTGCATAAAATAGAGAAAGAGATCAAAGAATTGGACTTGCAACTAAAAAAGCTAGAAAAATAACAAATTAAAATCCTCCAATTAAATACCAAATTTGAAATTCTGAAAATAAAAGGGGAGATTAATAAAATTGAAAGTAAGAAAACTATTGAATTAATAAAACTAAGAATTTAGTTTTATGAAAAAACCAACAAAATAGATAAATCTTTAGTTAATTTGATTCAAAAAAGGAAAGAAGAAAATCAAATTATTAGTCTCAAAAATGAAAAGGGAGAACTTCCCTCCAATGAAGAGGAAATTAGAGCAATAATTAGGAGTTCTTTTGCCCAATTGTATCAATAAATTTGATAATCTAAGTGAAATAGAGGAATACCTACAAAAATATAGCTTACCCAAATTAACAGAAGAGGAAATAAATTATTTAAATAGTCCCATTTTAGAAAAAGAAATAGAACAAGCTATTAATCAACTCCCTAAGAAAAAAATCTCCAGGGACAGATGGATTTACATGTGAATTCCTCCAAACATTTAAAGAACAATTAATTCCAATACTATACAAACTATTTGAAAAAATAGGGAAAGGAGTCTACCAAATTCCTTTCATGACACAGATATGGTGCTGATACCTAAAACAGATAGAGTGAAAATAGAGAAAGAAAATTATAGACCAATCACTCTAATAAATACTGATGCAAAAATCTTAAATAAAATATTAGGAAAGAGATTATAGAAAGTCATCCTCAGGATAATACACTATGAACAAGTAGGATTTATACCAGGGATTCAGGACTGGTTCAATATTAGGAAAACTATCAGCATAATTGACTATATCAGTAACCAAACTAACAAAAATCATATGATTATCTCAACAGATGCAGAAAAAGAATTTGATAAAATCCAACACTCATTCCTATTAAAAACACTAGAGAGTATGGGAATAAATGGAGGTTTTGTTTTTGTTTTTTAATGATAAGTAGCATTTATCTAAAACCATCAGCAAGCAGCCACATGTAATGGGGACAAACTAGAACCATTCCCAATAAGATCAAGGGTAAAACAAGGTCGCCCACTATCACCATTATTATTCAATATTGTATTAGAAATGTTAGCTTTGGCAATAAGAGAAGAAAAAGAGATTAAAGGAATTAGAATAGATAATGAGGAAACCAAGTTATCATTCTCTGCAGATGATATGATAATATATTTAGAGAATCCTAGAAAATCAACTAAAAAACTACTTAGAAACAATTTACAACTTTAGCAAAGTTGCAGGATACAAAATAAATCATTAGCATTTTATATATTATCAACAAAGTCCAGCAGCAAGAGATACAAAGAGGAATTCCATTTAAAATAACTGTTAACAATATAAAATATTTGGTAGTCTATATGCCAAGGCAAAGTTAGAAACTATATGAATACAACTACAAAAGATTTTCCACACAAATAAAGTCAGATCTAATCAATTGGAAAAATATCAAATGCTCATAGGTAGGTTGAACAAATATAATAAAAATAACTATACTACCTAAATTAATCTACTTATTTAGTGCCATACAGATCAAAGTCCCAAAAATTATTTTACAGAATTAGAAAAAATAATGACAAAGTTCAACTGGAAGAACAAAAGGTCAAGAATTTGAAGGGAATTAATGGAAAAAACTGCCATTGAAGGTGGCCTACTTGTGCCAGATCGAAAACTATATTATAAAGCAATGGTCATCAAAACCATTTGGTACTGGCTAAGAAATAGAGTCAATCAGTGGAATAGGTTAGGTTCACAGGACAAAATACTCAATGACTATAGTAATCTACTGTTTGACAAACTCAAAGATCCCAGCTAATGAATAAAGAATTCATTATTTGACAAAAAATGCTGGGAAAATTGGAAATTAGCATGGCAGAAACTAGGCATTGACCCACACCTAACACCATATATCAAGATAAGATCTGAATGGGTTCATGATTTAGATATAAAGAGTGAAATTATAAACAAATTAGAAGAACATAGGATAGTTTACCTCTCAGATCTGTGAAGGAAGGAATTTGTGACCAAAGAAGAACTAGAGCTCATTATTGAATACAAAATAATTTTGATTACCTTAAGTAAAAACGTTTTTGTACAAACAAAACTAATACAGACAAGATTAGAAGGGAAGCAATAAATTGAGAGAACATTTTTATATTCAAGGATTCTGATAAAGATCTCATTTCTAAAATATACAGAGAATTGACTCAAATTTATAAGAATTCGAGCCTTTCTCCAAATGATAAATGGTCAAAGGATATGAACAAACAATTTTCAGATGAAGAAATTGAAACCATCTCTAGTCATATGAAAAGGTGCTTCAAATCACTATTGATCAGAGAAATGCAAATTAAGACAACTGTTCTGTAAGAAAGGATCAGCAGGATGATTTCAGAGAGGCCTGGAGAGACTTGCATGAACTGATGCTAAGGGAAATGAGCAGAATCTGGAGATCATTAAAAACAGCAACAACAAAATTATACAATGATCAATTCTGATGGACATGGCTCTTTCCAACAGTGAGATAATTCAGACCAATTCCAATGATCTTGTGATGAAGAAAGCCATATACATCCAGAGAGAGAACTGTGGGAAGTGAGTGTGGATGACATGACATTCTCATTCTTTTTTCCTGAAGGCAGGAAAGAATAGGGCAAAGAGGGACAGAAGCAACAGGAGGGCCATGTGCTCATAGCTTCAAGTAGGCCACTGGAAATTCGCCCCAGCTAGAGGCTTGCCTCCTCATTCAAATGTAGCCGGGCTAAGAACAGAGACTTGTTTGACTTGTTTATGCCCTTGAAGAACACATTTAGCTCCAGCTCAGTAGCCAATTAAAACTCCATTTTTTTTTTTTTTTTTTTTTTTTTTTTACCAAGTGGTTTAGAGACTGGAAATAATCTGAAGTGGAGATCCAGAACCCTCTATTCCATATTACAGACTCCTCAAACACACATACTCCCAGGAATGAGCCCTCATTGGTTCTTGTAGCATGTGCATAGTTATCCCCTCTCCAGTAGAATGCCAGCTCCTTGAGTCTTGAAATTTTATTTTTTTCATTTGAATTTCAGTTGCTTAACATGAGATGTGGAACTTTATTAAATACTTAATAAAGGTTGATTGATAGATTGATCTGTCCCCTCATTATTGTCATTGCCAGCCTAATTCAAACCTTCATTGCTACTTGACTAAATTATAACAACAGCCTCCTAAGCAATGTCTTTTTTCTCTCCCAATTCCCATTTATTCTTCCTATTAGCAAAATTTTTGAGAAAGTGTCAAAATTCTAGACATAGAAGGACCCTCATCCCCAACAGACATAGCAAAAGAAGGTATCCTATCAAATTTCTTCTATGATACAAAGATGCTTTTGATATCTAAACCAGAGAGATTCAAAATAGAGAAAGAAATTATTTATCAATAGCTCTAATAATGGCAGCTAGGTGATGCAAAGGATGGACAACTGACCCCAGAGTCAAGAGGACTTCAGTTCATATCTGGCCTCATATATGTGCTAGCTATGTGATCCTGGGCAAATCACCTACCCCTGCTTGCCTCAGTTTCCTCATCTGTAAAGTGAACTGGAGAAAGAAATGGCAAACCACTGCAGTATCTTTGTTATGAAGAGTTAGAACTGACTGAAAATGATAAAACAACAATATCCCTAATGAACATTAGTGTAAATAAATTTAAATACAATATCATTAAAGGGGCTACAGCAACATATTAAAAATATTATGGGGGCAGCTAGGTGGCACAGTAGATAGAACACCAGTTCTGAAGTGAGGAGGACCTGAGTTCAAATCTGGCCTCAGACACTTAACATGTCCTAGCTGTGTGACCCTGGGCAAGTCATTTAACCCCAATTGTCTCAGGGGAAAAAAAAGAAAAAAAAAAAGATATGCACCAGGACCAAGTTAGATTTATATCAGGAATGCAGGGTTAGGTTTACTAGCAGAAAAACCTTAAGTTTGATTAACTATTTTAATAATAAGAACAACAAAAAATCATACAACTATATCAATAAATGCAGAAAACTTGATAAAATACAATGCCCACTTTTATAAAAAGCAAAATTGAAAACATAGGGATAAATATGTAAGTCTTTAATATGATAAGTATTACCTATCTCAAACCAAGAACCACCATAATTTGTAATGGGAATAAGTCCATTCCAATAAGAATAAGATCAGGGGTAGAATCAGGTTATCTATTGTTATCAACTTTAAAATTGTTAACTATAGTAATAAAATAAGAAAAAGAAATCAAGGGAATAGACATTGGTAAAGAAAAAACAAAATTACCATTTTTTATAAATGATATGATGTGATACATAGAAAACCACAGAAAGTCAACTAAAAATCAGTTGAAACAATAACTTCATCACAGTTACAATACATAAAATAAAGTCACACAAATCATAAGCATTTCTGTAAAATACTAATAAAATATGGCAAGAAGAAATAGGAGAAATTTTATTTAAAATAATTATGGAACTGATAAGATATCTGATAGAGTATCTAGCAAGAAATTTACAAAAACTAAATAAATGCAACTATAAAACATTGTTTATAGAAATACAGAACTAAATAATTGGAGAATATTCATTGTTCAGGGTAGACTAAACCAATGTAATAAAAATGATAATATTACTTAAATTAATTTACTAATTGAGCATCATACCAATCAAATTACTCAAAGAATATAAATGTACAGAAAAAATTCATCAAGAGGGGAAGAAAAGTGAAGATGAGAATAGGGCCTACCCAGTACTAGATCTTAAATTACACCAAAAAAAAAAAAAATTAGTTATCAAAACAATTTGGCATTGGTTTAAAAAAAAAGAGAGAGATCAACTAGTGGAACAGATTAGATACAAATTATTATATTATATTATATTATACAAAAATTAGAAACAAATCTAATAACCAAGTGTTCAATAAACACAGCTTTCAGCTTAAGTTAGAGAATCACTGATTAAAAATTGTTAGAAAAATTGGACAGCAATGTGCCAAAAATTAGGTTTAGTCTAACACCTTACATATTATGCCAAGATAAACTCCAGATAGATACATGATCTAGATATAAAAAGTTACATCATAAATAAGTTAGAGAAACAAGTAAGAAATTGCTTTTCAGATCTATGAATGGTGAAGAATTTATAGACAAAGTTATAGAGAAGATCACAGAAGATAAAATGGTTAATTTTTATTGCATAAAATTAAGAAATTTTTTCACAAACATAGGTTAAAGCCAAAATTTGAAGGGAGCAAATTAATGGGGAAAAACATTTTGCCATCAAATTTCTCCAATAAACATCTCATTTTCAAGATATATAAGGAACTAATTAATAAAAATTAATTAATTAGAAGAGTTTCCACAATTGTTAAATGATCTAAAGATATGAACAGACTGTTTTCAAGGAGAGAAAGCCAAGCTATCTGTTGCCATATGAAAATGCTCCAAATTGCAAATAGTTAGAGAAATGAAAATTAAGGTAACTCTTAAAGCAATACCTCATACCTATCAGATTGACAAAAGATGACCAAAAAAGAAAGGAAGAAAATTTAAAATGAATGAGTTGTGGGAAAATGGGCACAATGATGCACTGTTGGTGGAGCTGGAAATTAATACAATCACTTTAAAAATCATTTAGGAATTGTGCCCCCAAAATTAATTTAAAAATGTAAACCATTTGACCTTGCAATATCACTAGTAGGCTTATACTCCAAAGAGATCAAAGAGAAAAAGTCTTATAAAAATTGGTTGCAATATATTTTTTCATAATGACAAAGAATTAGAAAATAAGAGAATGATTATCAATTAGGGAATGGCTGAACAAATTATTACATGTGAATGTGATGTACTATTATTACTATTAATTACTACTAATAATTATTGCTATTAATATTAATATTATTGGGCTGTAAGCAATGAAGAAATAAATAATTTCACAGAAAGATAGGAAGACATAAACTAATACAAAGGGAAGTGAGTAGAAGCAGAAGAATAATTTATATCATTATTATATTTAAAAATATTTAAGAATTCTGATCAACTAAATAATCAACCATGATTTCTAGGAATGATAGCACACACTTAATAAAAATCCCTGCTACTGGGGAGGTAGAGGATCATAAATTAGTTAAGGTCAGAAGTTCTGAACTGCAGTGAGGCTTAATTTGACCACACATCTTCATTAATTCTAGCATCAATATAGTCACTGTTCAGAATTGTGGAGCTGCTAAACTGCCTAAGGAGGAGTAAATTCATTTACACTGGAAAGTAGCTCAAAGCTTCTGTGCTTATTAGTAGTAGAACTGGACCCATAAGTGGCAAATGCACTTCCATCCTGGACTAGACAGACACTGTCTCAGAACAAGTCCCATTTAGAAAGTAAAGCTGGAAATATGAATAAACAATCAACAAAAAAAATTCTGTCCTCAGACACTTAAGCATCTATATGATCCTGCACAAGTCATTTCACCTCTGCCTCAGTGTCCTCAGCTGTTAAATAGTGATAATAATAATACCCATCCCCTAGGATTGTGAGAATTAAATGGAACAAAATCTGTAAAGTGCTAATACAGTGCTTAATACATAGCAGGAGCTTAATGTAGTAAATATCTATCTAAATCCGAGTAATTATATGTAGTAGATAAAAGTTAAGAGGCCATTCCAATAGGATCAGGAATAAAGCAAATATAGCCAGTCTCACCATTATTTAACATAGTGCTAGAAATTCTAGCTTTAGCAAAGAAATTGAGAATACATAAACAAAAAGGAAGCAAAATTATTGTTTTGGTTTTTTTTTTTTCCAATTGATGTAATGATATATTTAGGGAACTATTGGACAGTGAACTTGGAAAACTTCCTTCCTACATGGAAATATGATGCAAATGATAAGCAAAAAACTCTAATGATAAAGAAATAGTATGAATCCAGGGTTATTTGCAAAGTAGTCCTGGGGAAGAGAGTATCCCCACAGAAGGTATAGGCAGGATAGAGAGCTGGTCCTGAAATCAGGAGAACCTGAGTTCAAATGCAGCATCATGCACTCAATGCTAGCTGTATGACCCTGGGCAAATTACTGAATTCCAATGGACTCTCCAAAGAAAAGAAGTTACAAGCAAAGCTTCAGTTAAATGTACAGCTTGTCCACAAAAATTCCTGGAAAAGATGAAATGAAATTTTTTTAAGGATATCCTAACTAAAAAAAAAAAAAAAAAAAAAAAAAAAAAAAAAAAAAAAAAAAAAAAAGAGCTCCAAAGAAAAGAAAAGGGAATTTCCATTTTACATTTGAGGAAACTGAAATAAACAGTTAAAGTGATTTTCTTGGATCAAAAGCTAAATAAGTGTTTTAGGCTGGATTTCCAACTTGGCTATTTAAATAAAAAATTTTGCCCAAGTAAGGGATTACCTGAAAACATGAATGAACCAAATAGAAATAAATGATTCTGTGGGACAAAAAGATATTAAAAACAAAGTAAAAAGACTGAGGGGAGGAGGAAAGAGATATATAAGATATCTCCTATAGAAACCAATTGACCTACAAAACAGAACAAGGAAGGATAATTTAAGAATATCAATCTATCACAAAAACATGACTAAAAAAAGTATAGGTAACATATTTCAAGATTAAATTAAACATATTCCAGACCTATCAAAACCAGAAAGAAAACAGAAATAATTCACTAGCCAAATCCTGAAAGAAGTGCTAAAATGGAAACTCTTAAGAACCACAAAATCTTTTTGACTTTCAGGAGGCAAAATTCAGAGCTTCCAAGATAAAAAAAAAAAA
>JAJPUD010003823.1:110860-132790 GCA_023553655.1 Myrmecobius fasciatus | reverse complement strand
GAAAGAAAGAAAGAAAGAAAGAAAGAAGGAAGGAAGGAAAGAAAGAAAGAAAGAAAGAAAGAAAAGAAAAAAAGGAGGGAGGGAGGAAGGAAGGAAGGAAGGAAAGAAGAAAGGAAGAAGGAAGGAAAGAAAGACAGACAGAAAGAAAGAAAAAGAAAGAAGAAAAGGGGGAGGGGGAGGAGAAAGAAAGAGATCAGAGAGAAAAGAAAATTCTCTACTTCTTAGTTTTGAATTCAACTATTTGACTGGCTGGTTCTAAACAAGTATTATACATAGCTTATTTCTGATTTGTTGGTTAAATAGAGCTATCAGGGCCTTCTGTGATTAATGAATTGAAGGTAGTCTACTCTTTCCCCCTTCACACCTTATATTTACATACTAACTCTATCATCCGAATATAAGTTCCTTGAGGATAGGGCTTTGTAAAAAACCTTTTTTGTACACACATACACATACACACACACACACATACACATACACACACACACACACACCCTCCACTTAGAAAATACATAATATATGTTTGTTAACTGACAGATTGATGTTACAGCTCTCCATCTATGATTCTATGAAAGCTGAAAACACTTGACTAAGTAGATACTATCAAGGCAAGAAACATACAGCAGAAGCTAACTTTCCAAATTTAGCCAATTTAATTCATTAAGCATTTCAAAGCACCTATCACATGACAAACTGCATTGTAGGTGCCAGAGATACAGAAATAAAATCAGAATACTCTGTGCCCTCAATGATCTTATTGACCATTGGGAGAAAACAACTTGCCTGTAGAAAATTAAATTCATAATATATAGTTATTTCTCAAAGAAGGGCATGGGTCTAATATGAATGTAATTTGTTTACAATAGAATTGGGAGATCAGAAGACATAACGGAATGGTAGAAAAGAATGAGACAGAGACATAGACGATAAGACTGATATTGATAAGTATGAAAGAGTAGGAAGTGGAGATGCTTTAATATTGACTATTCCCATCTTTTGCCATCTTTGCCAATTTGCTGAGTGTGAAATGAAAACTCAGAGATGTTTTCATTTGTAATTATTAATAATTTGAAGCAATCTTTCACAAAATTGTTTAGAATTTACAATTTTTTAAAAAGAATTATTTGTTAATATATTTTGACCATTTATCTATTGCAAAATGCTCTTAGTAATATATTTCTGGTGTGTGTGTGTGTGTATGTGTGTGTATAAAATGTTTATCAGAGAAGGCCTCTATTTATTTATTTATTTATTTATTTTTAGGTTATGCAGATATAAGGTTTTGAAAGGGTCAATGTTGAAAAATTATCCTTGCATATGTTTTGAAAATAAAAAGCTTTAACTAAAAAAAATTCTTCCTGAAAAAAAAAATCAGAACAAAAGGGGAAACCACACACACACACCAAAAAAAATCAGGAGGAAAAAAAGGTGAAAATGATATGCTTCGATCTGCATACAGTCTCTACAATTCTCTCTCTGGATATGAGTTTTCCTTTCAAAATTTATTGGAATTCCCTTGGATTACTGAATTTCTGTGAAGAATCAAGTCTATCCTATTTGATCATCATACAATCTTGCTGTTGTTGCTTGCTTCACTCAGCATCAGTTCATGTAAATTTTTCCAGGCTTTTAAAAAACCGTCCTGTTCATCTTTTCTCACGGAACAATAATATTCTATTACTTTCATATACCATAACTTATTTAGTCATTCCCCAATTGAAAGATGTCCACTCATTTTCCAATTCTTTAAAAGGTCTCTATTTAAATAAAGATTCAGCAACTCTAGACCAGGACTAGACTCCTCATGGCATATGATATGGATTTGAGAGCTGATAATTTTTAGATTCAGGGTCCCAAAGTTGGCAGTGACCTTTGATTTCAGCTTGCTCTGAATAGCTTATCCTTCCTAGACCAGGGGAAGTAGACTCAATGACAAGCCTGGTAAGGAAAGCCTGTCACCATTCCACTTTTGATATCTCTTGTTTTGACCTGAGCCCTTGGTTCAGATAGCCAAGTGCCAAGAAATATGTTTCATTCATCTCAGCCTTTTCCAATAAATAGCAGAATTTGACCTCTCCTTCCTTTCTGATTCCAGTTACAGAGAGGCTAGTGGTAGAGTGGGCGTGTTTCAGCCTTCACAAGTTGGCATGAAGAATGTGTTTCATGAACTATAAAAATGTGAACAATTATTATAAGTTAGGGCCTGATTGGACTCTTTATTGCTGTTTGGAAGATGGTCTATTTCTGTGCTCTTAAAGCCCTTTCAGTGTAGTAACTTTTAATTCTAATTTTTCTGGTGGGACATTCCTCTACTACTACCTCATCCCTTCCCCACTTCCCCTCCTCCTCTGCCTGATCCTGGCTTTAGTTTCTTACCATATTGCTTTGATGCACAAAGAATTCTTAGACTGGTGATAGATGCTACCTCTGATTTCACTGAGGAAACACCACAATGTTTAGCTCTGCCATCCAGCCAAAGTCTGAATTTAATTTGTGCTTCTTACCTACCTTAGTTATCTTTGGAAGGAATCAAAATTCTTCCTCTATCTCTGCTCTACATGTTACAAATTGGGGGCAAAGTGATCTTATTTAAAGATTTCTTTTTAATCAAAATTCTTGTTATCATTATTTTGGATCTTGTCTGTGGAACTATATGGATGTTTCTTCTCGGGTCCCCACATTTCCAAAGCATAACAAATAGCAGAATGCTTTTCTGCTTTCCTTTGCAGCACAATATACATGATATTGTCATTTTTTTTTATCTTCACTTGTTAGGTCTCTTTACAGCCCCATTGCCATCACTTAAAAACTGCTTTAGATATAATGCAGCTCATACTTCATTTTTCTATTACTCAATTTTGAAATTTTGAGTGATGCAAATCATTTTTATTAGCTCTTCTAAAGCTTGCTGTACTCTTGACAGGAAAAAAGAGTCTATGTACTAAAAGGGGAAGTAGAATATCCTGTTTAGACACTGCTGCCAATTTCATCAAACTTGGGATTTGAATTTTACTCAACTTAAATAGATCCATTTGTGAGGTTCAAAGAAAGGGCAAAAGATAGTAGCTCAAGTGGCAGGGGTGGTGATGCTGGTGCCTTCTCTCTATTGATTATCTCCAATTTGTCCTGTATTCATCTTATTTGTACTTATCTGTTTTCAAATAATCTTCCTCATTAGCCTATGAGCTCAGACTTCTTTTGCCTTTCTTTGCAATTTCAGCCTTTAGCATAATATCTGGAATATAGTAGTGATTAACAAATACTTATTGATTAGTTGATTGATGAAGAGATTTGTTTTAGATTGATGCAATGGAAAGAAAGAGGATGAAATAGAACGACTCTTAGGTTTGGAGGCGCAGGGTCTGAGTTCAAATGCTATTTATGTGCAAAATTCAAATAAATCCCTTAAACTCTCTGAAATACACTTTCCTTATTCATGTGGGTTTTAGATTTTATTATCTTTAAGATCCTTTATAGTTATTAATCTCTAATCCTATAATTTAGAAAGAGAGGAAACTGAGTTGAGGAAACTAAGGCAAATAGGGTTAAGCAACTTACCCAGGGTTACACAGGTAGTATCTGAGCCAGATTTGAAATCTGCCCACTGTACCACCCAACTACCCTGTGCTTATAGCATATCCCAGAAGTTCTTTTTTTTTTTTTGCTTTCTGCTGAGGCAATTGGGGTTAAGTGACTTGCCCAGGGTCACACAGCTAGGGAATGTTCAGTGTCTGAGACCACATTTGAACTCAGGTCCTCTCGACTTCAGGGCTGGTGCTCTATCCACTGCGCCACCTAGCTGCCCCATATCCAAAAGTCTTAATGCTATTTAATAACTTCAAGAATTAGCTTGAAATTGATATTAATATATAATATATAATAAAGATACTGGTAGATTTAATGCCTTAAAATTGTACTTAGAACCTTTGGACACTCCAATGGCATTTTTAAATTGTCAAGTGTATACCTGGCATGCACATAACAACACAGTCAATAACAACCTTTCACCTTTGACCTCACAGAACACTTGGTTTTGTAATTATTGAATATACTTTTCAATTCAATTCAACAAACATTTATTAAGTTTTTTCCTACATTTCCTCCTAGGCTTTGTGCTAGGCACAAAAAATAACAAATTCTTATTCCCAAGTAGCTTGCAGCCTACAAGCATGGATACGACATGTGCAATATAAGTATAAGATAAGGTAAAATTTAAAGGGGTCAAAGGTGAAATTCAAAAATAGTACTCTGCAAAAATTTGAAGAGAAAGAGAAAACTTTCAAGTAGAGGGGAGGACTGGATTAGGAAATAAGAGAACAGCATTCGAAGAAGTGATTCTTTTTTTTTTTCCTTCTTTTTTTTTCTTTTCTTTTCTTTTTTATTAAAGCTTTTTATTTGTATGACATATGTATGGGTAGTTCCCCAACATTGATCTTTACAAAGCTTTCCATTACAAATTTTACCCCCAATCCCCTCCCCTCCCCTAGATGGCAGGAAGTCCACTACATGTTAATAATGTTGAAATGCTTGAGAAGTTATGCAAGAAAAATCCTATCTACAAGAAAAAAAAAAGAATCAGAGAAAGGCAACACAATGCAAGCAAATGTCAATAGAGATCATGAAAATGTTACGTTGTGGTCCATATTTCATTTCCCTCTCTCTGGGTGTATATGGTTTTCTTCAGTGAACAATTGGAACTGGTTTGAGACAATTCTTTGTTGCAGAGAGCCATGTCCATCGAAGAAGTGATTCTTAAAAAGAATTTCAATGTATGGAAATGAGGGAGAAGTGAAACCGAAATGGAATATAAGAGCAGTCTGTGTGTGTATTTGGAGAATGAATCTCCCATGAACCTGAGACAAATGTTATGATGCTGCCTTCCATACATAATCATATAGACAAACAATATAGTTTTACCATAAGTATCAGGGAAATTTTATAATTTAATATAAACACTTTATAGTTTTGTCTACCAGGGGACCCAGTATTCCTAACACCAGTCTAGTGACCCCCTTAAAATCCCTTTGATACATGAGTAAAAGATTCCCTTCATGCACATCTTCAAGTAGCCAAACCTTTTCAAGCCATTGACTTCCAAAAATTGAGCAGAGATCAATTCTTGCTGAATATTGCAGGGTGAAAAATAAAATACCATAACCAATTAGGTATAGCATCATACAAACACATGTTTGAGAAATATAGGTATTATAAATATAATTATATATATATATATATCATAGATATAGCATCTATGATTTCATCCCCTCACCCTACCTCTGGGGACATTTTCTACTTTCTGTTGGCCAATTCATGTTTCAGACAAACAGCATTTAGTGGTCACTCTGTTTATATAACACATACAAAATGAAGAAGAAGTATTATGATATATGTATATGGACATTCTATTCAACCGTATTCTCAAACCTCTTATACTTGTCAGTTGCAGGAAAGGAATAAGATGATTGATACTAGAATCCAGAGCTTGGTTCTGGATCCTGGACTGAAGTTGTGAAAACGAGAAAGAAATAGGATAGGGAATGGTCAGAAGTCATTCTTACCAGCCAATGGGATTTTTAAAAAGCAGCTCGGACTTTCCACACAATTTGATATCGTGCATCATATTTTCAAACTGGCAACTATGGCTGCTCTAATTCAGCTCTTCTGTCACCAGACCTAGACTTCTCATGCAGGAATACATGTCTTGACAAGTTTATGGTAGAATGGGGGCCCCTTGCCTCACTCTTGTAGTTACCTTTGACCCTTTGCACAAAAATTTTAAAATGTTTTACTAGACTATAATTGCAGCAGCTGCCATGATCCAATAGTCTTGATTCCAAAACTCTGTTTTCACAAGCTAGCCAATCTGGCAATTAGCTATCCCAGAAAGTTTATCCTACAAGCATCTAAGGCACATGGAAGGAAGGAAAGAGCAAAAAATCTTGTATTGGAGAGTATGGCTCTTCTGACCACAGTCACCAACTCAAGCCTGCTGTGAGTATTCCATTCCCCACAATTTTGTGAGGAGGGGGAAGCAAACTCCCAAGTCTTCCAGTTACAGAATGGAAGGAGGAGCAGGGGAGAATGGAAATCATTAAAAGTGCTCTAGTCTTCCACCCTCTGCTCCCAACTACCATAGCCTTGGGCTCTGAGGAAGATGATAGGAACAAATGAGTGAGGATGTCATGGATACTTTTACTGAGAAATGAAGGATGGATTGCACAAAATGTGGAAGCAGGAGATGAAAGGATGCAATTGAGGAAAAGCTAGTAGTCCAGATTGAATAGAATGTAAAATGATTATGTCCATACAGGGACTAGAAGATGAGCTTATTAAGTATCCCTCAAAAAGATGCTTCTTGTTTTCTTTGGTTATAGAATGAAACCAATTCTTCCCATTCCTTTATTTGCCACATAGAGGAGAATTTCTTTTTTCATTTAGCTTCAATCTTTCCTTGTCTTTTGGTTTTATTTCTCATAGTTTTATTGATTTTATTTTTACATCATTTTGTTTTACAAAAATTGTATCCCTCTTCTCCTATCCTATATGTTACTCCTATAACAAAAAATGTAAAAAAGAAATAGAAATTTTTTAAAAAGCAGCTCAGCAAAGCTAGCCAATTCATTAACCTAGTCTGACCATCTATGAATTCACAATTCTCTATGTCTGCAATGAAAGAAGAAGAAATATATTTTCTCATCTCTTCTCCAGAGCCAGCCTTGGTCACGCAATTATACAGTATTTATTCTTCACTTTTTTTTTTGCTTTCCTTTTATTTTTGTAGCAATCATTTTGTTTCCCTGATTTTGCATAATTTACTTTTATTAAAATAACTTTATTTATGATTATCAGAACTCTTCATGTTATATCTTTACAACACAATAATATTCTATTACATTGTATACTCCAATTTGTTTAATCCTTCCCTCGCTGACAAACATTTACTTTGTTTCTAGTTCTTGGTCACCACAAAAAAAGTGTTGCTATGAACATTTTATAATCTTTAAGATATTTCTTTGACTTGGGTCATATACCTAGTAGTGGAATCAAGAGTTAAACAAGGCTCACATTTTAACCATTTTCATTTTTTATTTTATTAAAACTTTTTATTTACAAAACATATGCATGGGTAATTTTTCAACATTGACCCTTGCAAAAACTTCTGTCCCAAATTATCCCCTCCTTCCCCACCTCTCCCCCAGATGGCAGGTAGCCCAATACATGTTAAACATGTTAAAATATATGTAAAATCCAACATATATATATACACACACACGCATATTTATACAGTTATCTTGCTGCACACACAAAAAAAATTGGATCAAAAAGGAAAAAAAAAAACCTGAGAAAGAAAACAAAATGCGAGCAAACAACAGAAAGCGTGAAAATGCTATGTTGTGGTCCATCCTCAGATCCTATAGGCCTCTCTCTGGGTGTATATGGCTTTCTTCATCCCTGAACAATTGGAACTGGTTTGAAATATCTCATTGTTGAAGAAAGCCACGTCCATCAGAATTGATCATCACATAGTATTGTTGTTGCCGTGTATAATGATCTCCTGGTTCTGCTCATTTCACTCAGCATCAGCTCATGCAAGTCTCTCCAGGCCTCTCTGAAATAATTCTGCTGATCATTTCTTATAGAACAATAATATTCCATGACATTCATATACCATAATTTATTCAGCCACTCTTCAATTGATGGGCATTCCTTCAGTTTCCAGTTTCTAGCCACTACAAAAAGAGCTGCCACAAACATTCTTGCACATGTGAGTCCCTTTCCTTCCTTTAAGATCTCTTTGGGATATAAGCCCAATAGAAACACTGCTGGGTCAAAGGGTATGCACAGCTTGATAACTTTTTGAGCATAGCTCCAAATTGCTCTCCAGAATGGTTAGATCAGTTCACAGTTCCACCAACAATGTATCAGTCTCCCAGTTTTGCCACATCCCCTCCAACATTTGTCATTATCTGTTCTTATCATCTTAGCCAATCTGATAACTGTGTAGTGGTATCTCAGAATTGTCTTAATTTGCATTTCTCTGATCAATAGTGAGTTGGAGCACCTTTTTATAAGACTAGAAATAGTTTCAATTTCTTCATTTGAAAATTGTCTGTTCATCTCCTTTGACCATTTATCAATTGGAGAATAGCCATTTTCTTAATGTAATTTCAAACTGCTTTCTAGAATGGTTGAACCAATTCTACCTATATCCCCCGCCTTTCCATAACCACTCCAATACTGATTATTTTCTTTTTTTGTCACCATTGCCAGTTTGCTGTGTTTAAGATGAAACATTAATTTTGTCCTGATTTATTTCTCTTCTGTTTTCATTTACAATGAGAATTCCACTATTCTTACAGTAGTAAATTAAATTGTTGGGCATTATATAAAGATGTCACATTTAGAATATCAACTGTCAATACTTATAGATGGTCTAAATATTGTATAATTTTTAATTGCCTCTGACACTCTAACATTGTCATTGTGGAAGAAGAAAAGTCTATGTGAAACTGAAGATCATTTTGAATTTTGCATTGTTTGATGGATTGCCACAGTCAAATAATTCAACAGCTAATGGCCAATATACTGATATTCAGCCTCTCAATACTTAACTCTTTCTCTATTCCAAGATAGCACTACAGATCAGGTTGACTCCATAGGTTATTAGGAGAAGTAGGTGATTTGCTTGACTTGCCAATAACCCTTATTTTGCTTCCCTTGTGCTAATGGTGGGGGGAACCACACCTTCTCTATAAATCTTTAGAGATTATTTAGAATCCCTACAACAAGGATAGGGTTGTCTTCATTATTTATAGGCTAAGATATGAATCTTAAGTATTTTATTGCTATTTTAAATGAAGTCCATTCTAAATTTGAATTTATGTTAGTCCAAGGACTTACTTGGGAACAAGGGCATTTTTCCTATTGTTGTGGTGCCCTAAAATAAATTTCAGATACTACAAAGGAAGCTCTGGGTGGGCTGTGAACCAAAGAATATATTTCATAAGAATCTCCCAAGATTAAACCTGGTTTGAAAGCTTTTTAGTATAGTAGAATCTGCCAGAATTGGTTGAATTTTGTTGGCATAGATTTTTAGAATTCAGGTTCACCCCCCTACCATTTTGTTACATCTGAATTGTACTTTTGTGGAAGACTTAATAAAAAAAAATAAGCAAAAAAAGACTAAAATGAAGATAGTTATAGCTCTGGTCCAACATGAGGGAAATAAATTCTTTAAAAATTTTATTAAGATCCTACATCTTCAATGTAAGAATGGACCCAAGAGAAGATGGCAAAAATGGAAAATATGGCTCAAATATAGAAATGAGACCAAAAATTCATAGACTACTCAGTAGGACCCTCACCCATATATCATGAATATTTTTCTTACAAAAGATGGTATCACATGTCACTAGATATGGCTAATACTAAACAACCTCATAAATATGCATGCATATATGTGCCTATATACATATCTATATAGATATATGCAGAAATGAAATTTTTGATTACCTCTGTGAGTAATTTCTTAATCAGTTGCCTGTGTATATTTATGTCACTGACTAGGTAGAGCATAAATCAAAATCAACACTGATTTAAAAGGAAGGAAAAAATATGGGAAGATATTATAGCCAATTTTAATAGCTTTACCCTGAGCTATTAAAACAAGCTATTCACCCTAAAAATGGGAATGGATAAAGCAAAAGTTGTTGAAATATATCATTATAATTAACTTATAATATAAAGAAATTGTCACACAGAGGAGGCAGAAATAACCCAGAAACCACTTCAGTCAGCAAACACATGACCTACTTGACAGAGGGACATGCTGAGCAAAGGGCAATACTGTTTTAGAACATAAACTCATTTGTACTAGTGAAAGATGAAGATGAAAGATTACAACCAGTATCATCTTATAAAACAGCTAAGAGTGGTAAAAGAAAAAATAAGGTTAACAAAAAGTTCGACATGAGAATCACATAAGTTGAGTCATACAAAAAATTGTAGATGAAAATGATAGGAGGAAAAACTGGTAGAAATGGAATAAATCTGATAGAATTTTTATAATGACCTCTCTATTTCTTTTTTTTTTTTTTTTTTACCATCTGTGACAGTGGGACTATTACGTTTAGATTCTAAAACTCTTTTCTTTGCTGTACTTAAGATGAAGAGGAAAAGCAATGGAAAAGAATGAAATTAAGGATAACAGCTGGACTGAATCTAGTATAGAACAGAGATTTGTGCTAGGAGTGACATAATTTTGAAAACACTGAAAGATTACCTTTTAAAATAGCTAAAAGAGGTAAGATATCAGATAACTGGAAAAAATCACCCAATTCACTGTGCCATCTAGCTGCTCCAAATGGCAGTATAACTGACAAACATTTGAGAGGTCCTCAATAGTTTCTCTCTTTGTAAATATTTTAGAAACATGATCTCATATCCATTTAGTTAATTCCTGTTGAAAATATAAAAAGAGAGCTCTCTTGGTTTGACTCTTTCCTATCTGACAATATGAAACACCTTTGGCAAGTTTACATCTATTTTTGTGCCATATTTAATATTGATAGTTCTAGAGCAGATGATGGCAAACTTTGATCCAATGGCCAAATTGGGCCTGCTGCCTATTTTTTGTACAATAGATACAACTGGATTTTTTTACCTTTCATTCAAATGTGTGAGTAATTACTTTGATTACTGTAGAAAATAATTTTCAAAAGCTTGTCTGTTCTCATATCTTCATTTTCTTTTATTTAGCTTTTACAGAGAGAGAATTATTTCACTAATATAGCAAGAAAAGAAGTATAAACTCTTCCTGTCTTTTATACCTGAGGTATATATTCTCTTCCCTATTACCTTGATACTTGGGGAAATTGAGTTCAGCATTAATTTAGGTTTTATATAATATTTAACCCATTAATTTCATGTCCAAATATGCCATAGCTGATAGATAAATTCCCATCTCAACTATCATCAGTGGGGAATATTCTAAATATTGCTCCTTGTGGCTTCAATGCTGGCCTGGCTGACTACTGAGCCTGGCAAGGACTCTGTTCCCAAAGCTCTGGGTGGCTCGTGACCTTTTGAAGTGAGCAAGGCCATGGCCTTCTCCAATTTCCTTTACCTCAAACAAAAAAATAATAAATGTAAAGAGATAAAAAACAAAATCCTGTATTCCTAGGTCACATGTTCATCTCAAAGTAGGCCTAAATCCTTAACTTTTATAGCACTACACTCTTAAAAATTATTGATGACCCAAAAGATCTTTTGTTTATATGATTTATGCCTATTAATATTTATTGTTAGAAAATAAAACTGATAGTGTTTCTACTGGGCCTATATCCCAAAGAGATTTTAAAGGAGGGAAAGGGACCCACATGTGCAAAAATGTTTGTGGCAGCCCTTTTTGTAGTGGCAAGAAACTGGAAATTGAAAGGATGCCCATCAATTGGAGAATGGCTGAATAAATTATGGTATATGAATGTCATGGAATATTATTGCTGTGTGAGAAACGACCAGCAGGATGATTTCAGAGAGGCCTGGAGAGACTTGCATGAACTGATGCTGAGTGAAATTAGCAGAACCAGGAGAACATTATACACAGCAACAAGACTATATGATGATCAATTCTGATGGACATGGTTCTCTTCAGCAATGATGTGATTCAAACCAGTTCCTATTGTTCAGCAATGAAGATAGTCACATACATCCAGAGAGAGGCCTGAGGGAACTGAGTGTGAATCACAACACAACATTTTAACACTTTCTGTGAATATTTCCACTCATTTTGTTTTCCTTCTTAGGTTGTTTTTTTTTTCCCTCTCTTTCTAGATCTGATGTTTCTTGTGCAGTAAGATAACTGTATAGATATGTATACATATATTGTATTTCTCATATAATTTAACATATTTAGCATGTATTAGATTACCTGTCATCTAGGGGTGAGGGGTGGGGAGAAGGAGGGGAAAAGCTTGGAACAAAAAACACAAAAGTTTTGCAAAGGTCAATGAAGAAAAATCACTTATATGTTTTGTAAATAAAAAGCTTTTAATTAAATTTAATTTTAATTAAAAAAAGAAAAAACTGATAAAATTTAAAAATATTTATTGGCTAAAGTAATAATAATATTTGTATGAAAAAATGTTTTCTAAAAAAAATACTCCAACAAAACACTGAGAAGAATGGCCTTGTTTTATATACTCTTGAAAATCTCTTTAATATCTAGCTTTATAGAAGACAGTTGGAGTCTTATATCTGCTTCTACATTCAATCTGTTGCAATATGTTGTTTTGCTTAAAGTATATGAAGAAAATCTACTTCAAACAGATATGTGGTTGGAAAGGGGAAGAACAGTATGATAGGCCTAAAATGCCTTAGTATCTTATGAAAATAGCTCTGATTTTGCAGATCCCAAGAGTTTTTGACACTCTTCCATACTTTGACAACGGCTGATCTAGTCCAATTCACTCATTTTTATAGATAAGAGAACTGAGACTCAGAGAGAGTGGTAAAGTGTCACACAAGTAGTACTTAAATCCAAGTCTTACATTTAAAAAAAAATAATCTTTCAGCACAGCAAGAATTCTACAATATTTGATCTCTACAAGGAAAAGTGTTCTCTATTTAAAACATGCCACCAACACAATATTTTAAAGAAAATTGATCTAAAATGTGTCATCTTTCAGGGAGAAGATGTAAGCCCTTTATTGTTCCATCTAGTCTTAAATCCATTAGCATTTCCCCAAAATAGAACTGAATAAGAGCTTCCAAAGTTATAGAGAGAGGTGTATGAAATATTTTATTAATAATTTGTTGTACATAGATGACAATGCTAGATGGTTCTATCATACGACATAATAAACAACTTCTCCATCTCATATGCAGGTTTCATATTAGAGATCTTCTAAATATAAATTTCCCTAATGATATAAAAATGTTATTTGGATTTAAAAAATGTAACATTGCTAATGTAGATAAAGGAAAGATAGATAGTAAAGGCTTCAAACTTTAACTCAGAGGTCAAATTGAACCAACAAATATTCCTTCAGGCAAAACACATCAAGCATGATGTTATCAAAAAAATTGAAAATTTAAAAAGCTATTATCATTTATATAGTATTTGTCTTAACACATATTTTGGAAATGTAAAATTGACTACAATAGATTTGGAAAGTACTCTTACAAAAAAACCCATTCAACATTTTTATGTACATAGGCATGTGTATGTGTATATTTAAGTCTATGTGTATATGTATGTGTCTATATATATATATATACATATATATATCTGTGTATATACATGTGTGTCTGTGCATATGTGTATATATATATACACATGTGTATTTATATACATTTTAGTTTGTTGTTGAGTTGTTTCACTCAGAATTGACTCTATTTGTGTTTTCTTGGCAAAGGGATTGGAATGTTTTGCCATTCCCTTCTCTAGCTTATTTTACAGATGAAGAAGCTGAGGTAAATAGGGTTAAGTGACTTGCTTAAGGTCACTCAGCAGTGTCTTAGGTGATATTTGAACTCCCAAAGATGAGTCTTTCTAATTCTGGACTCAGTGCTCTACTCACTGTGCCATCTAGCTGCCCATTATATGTGTATATGTTTGCACATGCACATAAATGTGTTTATAAGTACTTTCCCTTTTTCATTATCTTCTTGTTTTTAAACAAAATTTTATTTGTGACTTTTCCTTTTTGAATCATCAGAACTTCTTATGCTATTTCTCAGCTATCCCATATAACAATATTCTTTAAGGAAAAAAAGTTAATGTCTCTCCCTTTGGAGCCAGTGGATGTGTACTGTGGTAGTTATCATAGCAAAGATCAGTCATTATAATGGTCAGAAGAAGGAGGAGCTGCTCAAACAGATGATTTAAAGGTGGAACACATTAAGTTTTGCGTGGACAAGAGCACTGGAGAAGCTATTTAAGATCCAAGCTGTATAAAAATCCATTGCCCAAGTCCTTACTATCATCAACCAGAGTCAGAAGGAGAACCTCAAAAAATTCTACAAGGGCAAAAAAACAAGCTCCTATACCTTTGGTCCAAGAAGACCAGTGCTATCTTCCACAGGCTTAATAAGCAGGAGGCAAGCCTGAAGACCAAAGAACCACAGAAGAATGTCCTATGCCCTCTTTGGAAATCTGCTATTAAGGCATAATCAGGTAAAGACTCAATAAAAAGACAAATTATTATTTAAAAATGAACAAAACAGGTCAATACATAAAAAATTCTGAAAATTTATATAAAAAACCACATCCATGAACTTCCCTTTTTTTAAAGGAGTGAAAGCATGTGTCCTATATATCTTCTTTGATATATATATTTGTTCTTGGTAATTGTATAACATTCACTTTTGATTATTTTGATTGTCTTTCCATTCACATTATTGTAATCATTGTATATATATATATATAGGCTCTGATGATTTCACTCTGTATCAATTCACATAGATCATTTCATGCTTCTTGATAATATTCCATCATATTCATGTGCCACAATTTGTTTAGCCATTCCCCATTGATGGGCATGTATTTTGTTTCCAATTTATTTTTTATCACAAAAACTGTTGCTATAAATGTTTTGGTCTTGTCTATGTGGGGAATTTCTGCTTATCAATAGACCTTCTTGGGGTTTTCTGGGTCAAATGATATGGACATTTTAGTCACTTTATTTGTAAAATTCTAAATTTCCAAAACAGTATACTAATTTATAGTACCACCAAATGATGCATTAATGTGGCTATCTTCCCACAATCTTTCCAACATTAACTATCTCTACCTTTTACTGGATATAAAGTGAAAACTTAAGGCCATTCAGTTTTCACTTCTCTTATTATTACTGATTTGGAGTAATTGACATTGTTAATAGTTTGTAACTCTTGAAAGTTGAGAGAATGTGTCCATCAATTGTAGAATGGCTGAACAAATTGTAACATATGAATGTTATGGAATACTGTTGCTCTATAAGAAATAATAAATGAACTGAGTAACAGCAGCATTGTGCAGATGATCAACTTTGATAGACTTTGCTCTTTTCAGCAATGCAAGGATCTAATGCAATTCCAAAAGACTTATGATAGAAAATGCTATCCATATTCAGAGAAAGAATTATGGAATCTGAATACAGGTCAAAGCATACTATTTTCATTTGGGGGTGTTTTTTTCAACTAGTTTTCTGATTCTTTTGTTCTGATTCTTCTTTCACAACATAACTAATACTGAAATATGTTTAATGTTTAATATGATTGTACATATCAGATTGCCATTTTGGGGAGGAGGGAAAGAGAAGAAGGGAGAAAAAATGAAAATCAAAATCATAAAAGTAAATGTTAAAAACTAATAAATAAAATATTAAAAATATGTTGCAATTCTTTTTTTTTTTTTGCTTTTTTGCTTAGGCAATTGGGGTTAAGTGACTTGCCCAGGGTCACACAGCTAAGGAATATTAAGTGTCTGAGACCAGATTTGAACTCAGGTCTTCCTGACTTCAGGGCTGGTGCTCTATCCACTGTTGCAATTCTTTCAAGAACTATTTTTATATGCTTTGAGTATTGAAAAATGGCTTCTGGTATGTAGATGTAGAAGTGGATACAGATGACATGTATAAAAATATGTATATATACATATATAATAATGCATATGCATATGCACATATATTTGGAAGTTGTCTATGTATTTTGGATACCAAATTCTTATATGAGAAATTTGATACCATATTTTTTCTCATTAGATTATTTCCTTTCTTAAGCTAGATTCATTAAGTTTGTTTTTATAGCTATTCAGTTTTATGTAATCAAAGTTATCTGTTTTATCTTTTGAAACTGCTTCTATTTCTTGTTTGGTTATGAATAGATTTTCTATTCCAAACTTTGAAAAGTATATAATTTGCTTCTCTTTTAATTTTTAATTTTATGATTTTTAATAAGATCACAAATTCATTTTGAACTTAATTATGGAATATGATACAAAATGTTGATCTAAGCTTGATTTCTGCCAGACTCCTTTCTAGGTTTCTCTGTAGATTTTATCAAATGGGGAATTCTTTCTTGAATTAATTTTTTTTAATTTATGAAAAATCCATACAATATTAATAAAACATAGGACCCTTCAGCTTAAAGCAGCCTTGAAAAAACTAATCTTTCATTTTCAAAAAAGAGCAAGAAGATTCAGTATTTCTTGGAGCTTAATGTAAATATGCTGATCATTTAAGGAATTGCTATGGGATAGCAGACATCATTTCACCAAGTAAAGATTGATAATAAGCCATGTCATTGGATTTGTTAAACATAAATGAAAGTGGTTTACCTCCAAATAAAGTCTATGAAACAGTTGAGATCCAAGAGTAAAATCAAAAGATTGTTCACGTGACATCCACATGAACTCAAACAATAATATGTTCACAGAGAAGAATCAAACAAATGGCTGATTTGTGAGGATTTATTTAGAGAAACAAAGGGTTAAGAATGGCAATTCAAGAGCAGATCATTACAACTTAAATTAAGACAGATTATCCTTAAGAAGCATGGGTTTACACTTCCAATTGTTCACTAAAGAAAGCCATATACACCCAGAGAGAGGGATGTGAAATGTGGACCACAACATAACATTTTCATGTTCTCGATTGATGTTTGCTTGCATTGGGTTTCCTTTATCTGTTTTTTCTTTCTTGTAGATATGATTTTTCTTGCACAACAATGATAAGTGTGGAAATATGTATACATATGTTCTATTTGTCAAGTATTTTAACATAATTAACATGTAGTGGATATCCTGCCATCTAGGGGAGGGTTAGGGAGTAAGGAGGAAAAATTTCTAACAGAAAGCTTTGTAAGGGTTAATGTTGAAGAATTACCCATACATATGTTTTGCAAATTAAAAAAAAAAAAAAGAAGCATGGGTTTATTCATCAATGTAGCTAATGCAAGGAAATAATAGAAACTGTGTAGTGATTATATTCCTGTCTTCTTATACAATTAATAAATTATCTCTGAAAAACACCTCAAAAGTGGAGTCAAGAGAGGAATCATTTTCAAAGAAAAGTATCATTGTTTCATTATCATCCTTCATAATCTTATCAACCATAGAAGATTTTTTAATTTTGAAATTATATTCTATGGATAACATATAATGCTATTATATAACCTTTGAGTTGATGGTCCTAATGATGTTAGTATACAGTTAATGTTTTGTATTTTTTATTATTTTGGAAGCTGCTAACATTTTTACAAGTGTTTAATTCACATTGATAGGTTCTGGTTTCTTTTAAAATTCAAGACACCAGGTGGAATTAATTTCTTTTTGAAATAACTAAGGATATACTATAAATTTAGATCACTGGCCTGAGTTTTTTTTTTTAAACCATGAATCAGATTATATAATATTAATGGTACTACTTCCTCTCTTTCTAAAAGCCTTCTTTTTCTAATGGTTTTATTGCTCAGTCTCTTTTGATGATGAGAGAATTTGATAACTGGATTCATAACATGATAAATTTGGTAGTAGTTTTTCTCTATCATCCAGAATTGCAAAGATTTTATCTAATAAAAAGACCGGAAGATTGATGGCTCTTTGAGTTATTTCCTCACATTTCTAATGTTTTCTTCTCACTAGACATCATGATACAAGAAATAAAGCTGGATCTAGCACAAGATATATGAAATTATATAATGGTTTAAAGAAAATGAAGAAGTTTTTTGTGTCTATAAGGAAAGCTGACATCTTAAATGAAATGAAATGAGAAAATACAAGATAAATTGGTAACAAATGTATAAAACACAGAGAAAGTGGTAAGAATTTGAATAAAGGAATAGAATTCCCTGGAAATAAAATCCTTTCATTAGATGACAAAATAATAGAATATGCATCAAAACAAGATCAAAATGCAACTTAGTGAAAAAGAATTGAATACTTTAATATCAAAAATGATGGAAATCAGCAACAAAGCTTTGAGAAATAATTTGAGTCATCAGATTGCCTGAAAAAAAAATGCAGAAAGAGAATGACTATTTTCCAGGAAAACACTCAAGCAAAATTTCCAGATGTTGCAAAATCAATTTATAGACTAAAAATTGATAGAATTCACTGAGCACCCTTGGAGATTTAGTTCACCCAGATACATTACTATCCCTCTACATCTTTATTGATGAAGGAAAGATTTTGCAAGCAGTTAAAGAGTTTGGTGAAATGAGAGGAATGATGGGTTTAGAATCAGAGAAAGGGGGGATTCAAATCCCAGCTTGTCATTTAATCTGTGATTCTGATCAAGTCATTTAACCTCCTTTAGTTTCCTAAATTGTAAAATGAAGTGGTTGGACTCTTATGATTTCTAAGTTTTTCTTTCAATTCTAAATCTTTGGCTTTTGTGATCCTATACATGTAACCCAATTTAAATTTTACAGGATTGCCTCTCTATTGCATGAAAACAAAAGCAGCAGCAACATGATTTACCAAAAGTTACCCCAGAATCTCCTACCCAGCTGAACTAGAAATAACATTTGAAAATTAAAACATTCTTTATTTATCACATTATTTCCAAGCATTTCTATAGGGAGAAAAATCCTAGCAGAAGATATCAAAATGTGAATGAATTCAGGAGGAAAAAAAAGAAATATCAAGTAGTCCCTAGAAAACAAGGATTTTTTTTTTAATTTTATTTCATTTGCATAACATATGTGTGGGTAATTCTTCAACAATAACCCTTACATAGCTTTCCGTTACAAATTTTTCCCCCCAACTCCCCACCCCTCCCCTAGATGGCAGGATATCCACTACATGTTAATTATGTTAAAATATTGGCAAATTGAATATATGTATACCTATTTCCAAACTTATCATTGTTGTGCAAGAAAAATCTTATCTACACAAACGATATATCAGATAAAGGAAACAAAATGTAAGCAAACATCAATCAGAAAACAAGGATATTTGATATGAAAATTGATTATGAATATCAGTTAACATCAGCTGAAAATTCTGAAACACCAAAATAATAGAAAAGCAGTTTGGTAGAAACTAAGCCTTGGCCAACATCTCACACCATATACCTATGATTTAGACATATAAGGTTATATCATAAGCAAATTAGGGGAGTATTGAAAATATTATCTCTCTGATCTATGGATGAGGGAATATGAATATGACCAGACAAGAGATATAGAAGATCATGAAAAGTAAAATGGATAATTTTGGTTACATGAAATTAAGAAGATTTTGCAGAAAGAAAACAAATGCAACCAAAATTAGAAGAAAAGCAGGAAACTGAGGGTGGCAGTGGGGGAAATCTTTTATAGCAAGTTTCTCTGATAAAAGGTCTCATTTCTCAAATGTAGAGAAAACAGCCAAATAAAAATAAGAGCTGAAGAAGGAAGGAATTTGTGGCCAAAGAAGAACTAGAGAACATTATGGGATGCAAAATGGATTATTTTGATTATATTAAGTTAAAAAGGTTTTGTACAAACAAAATCAATGCAGACAAGATTAGAGGGGAAGCAGTAAACTGGGAAAAATTGTTTACATCCAAGGGTTCTGAAAAAAGCCTCATTTCTAAAACATAGAGAATTGACTCAAATTTATGAGAATTCAAACTGTTCTCCAAATGATAAATGGTCTAAGGATACAAACAGGCAATTTTCAGATGAAGAAATTAAATCCATTTCTACTCATATGAAAAAATACTCTAAATCACTATTGGTCAGAGAAATGCAAATTAAGAAAACTCTGAGGTACCACTACATATCTCTCAGATTGGATAAGATGACAGGAAAAGGTAATGATGAATGCTGGAGGAGATATGGGAAAACTGGGACACTAATACATTGTTGGTGGAGTTGTGAACTAATCCAACCGTTCTGGAGAGCAATTTGGAACTATGTCCACAGGACTATTAAACTGTGTACATTCTTTGATCCAGCAGTGCCTCACTGGGCCTGTACCCCAAAGAGATCATAAAAAAGGGAAAAGGACATATGTGTACAAAAATGTTTGTAGCAGTCCTTTTTATAGTGGTAAGGAACTGGAAACTGAATGGATGCCCGTCAGTTGGGGAATGGCTGATGGTATATGAATGTTATGGAATATTATTATTCTATAACAAATGACCAGCAGGATGATTTCAGAGAGGCCTGGAGAAACTTGCATGAACTTATGCTAAGTGAAATCAGTAGAACCAGATCATTATACATGGCAACAATAAGACTATATGATGATCAATTCTGAAGAACACGGTTCTCTTCAACAATGAGATGATTCAGACCAGTTCTTAATGATTTTGTGATGAAGAGAACCATCTTACTCCAGAGAGAGGCCTATGGGAACTAAGTGTAGATCACAACATGGCATTCTCACTCTTTTTGTTGTTGTTTGCTCGCATTTTGTTTTCTTTCTCAATTTTTCCCTTTTTGATCTGATTTTTCCTGTGTAGCATGATAATTGTATAAATATGTATAGAAGAATTGCAAATGTTTAACATATATTGGATTACTTGTTGTTTAGGAGAGGAGGAATGGAAAAAGAGGGAGAAAAAAACTGGAACACAAGGTTTTCCAAAGATGAATGTTGAAAACTATGCCTATGTTTTGAAAATAAAAAGCTTAAAATAATAAAAATAAAAAATAAAAATAAGAGTCATTATTCAATTGTAAATGGGCAAATGATATGAACAGGAAGTTTTCAGAAAGAAAACTATCAATAATTACATGAAAACTGTCATAAATCAGTATTGATTAGAGAAATGCAAATTAAAGTAATTCTTAGGTACACTTTGCACTCATCAAATTAGCTAACATGACAGAAAAGTAACATTATAAATGCTAGAGGGGATATGGACAAGCACAAATATGAATGCTTTGCTGGTAAAATTGTGAACTGTTTCAACCATTCTGGAGAACAATTGGAACCATGTCCAAAGGACTATAAAACTGTGTATACCATTTGACCCAACAATGCCAGTACTGGGTCTATAAACCAAAGATATCAAAGAAAAGGAAAAAGGACCTACATGCACAAAGATATTTATAGAAATTATTTTTCTGATGGTAAAGAATTGGAAATTGAGAGGATGTCTATCATTTGGGGTATGGCTGAACAAGTAGTGTTATGTTTTTGAAGGAATTGTTTTCCCTTGTGAACACTAAAACTTATCAGTGTTTTTCCAGTAAATAAAATGTCACAGGTATTCTATGATCAGGGTAGAGTACAGTGAGATGATTA
The DNA here is from genome assembly GCA_023553655.1 of Myrmecobius fasciatus. Classification (NCBI taxonomy): domain Eukaryota; kingdom Metazoa; phylum Chordata; class Mammalia; order Dasyuromorphia; family Myrmecobiidae; genus Myrmecobius; species Myrmecobius fasciatus. The sequence continues at coordinate 111,570 of JAJPUD010003823.1, read as the reverse complement.
CCTCCTAGTCCTTGGAAATTTTGCTTCTCTTAATGCACTTCAAGATCTTATCCACATTTTTAGCTTCTGGAGATTAATTAACAAGAATTAAGAATGAAAGAAAGCACAGCACAACTCTCTTGAACAACTATCCCAATAAAGATGGAGGGAGAACACTAGTCCATTTGACTATCAGGATATCAAGGAGAAACCACAGCGTCTGCCTTTTTTCCAGTCCAGCCTGTGGACATTCAGGAGAATGTGAATCCTGGAAGGCCTACACAGGATCATTCTAGCACAGGATCTGCATTTAGGACCTATGGCTTGGTACCTTGTGCAAAGAGCCCAGACCAAGGGTGACCACAAAACTCTTTGACTCTGACCATGAAATGGGGTTGCTCATTTTTACAAGGAGACAGAACAGTAGCTATGTATCAGTGTAGGGAGTTAGGACAAATGTTGGACCTGCAGTGTGTTGTTTGATTGTGATGCTCCGACCTAACAGAACCTTACAATGCTCTGAAAAAAGGCTGGGGCCATTAACCATCTATTAGAGCTCTGATCAGAGGTAAACCTGCAGCTTTGTTACTTGGGCTCCAGGATACGCTTAGACAAGGAGAAAAGTAATCAGACTACTCCTAGTTCAGACCCTTTTGGAAGATGAAAGTTTGCCTTTCACTGACCTGAACATTCTCTGATGTTATTGAAGAACACAACTCTCTCTCTCTCTC
>JAJPUD010003823.1:100002-110760 GCA_023553655.1 Myrmecobius fasciatus | reverse complement strand
ATATATATCAGATCCAAGGTCTTACCATTCCTCCTACAAGTGAGTTGAGCCTGGATTTGACATAAAATCTTAATCAGAAAATAAGGATGAAAAAATAAGTAGACAGCAGAAGACCTAGAGTATAAAGAAATATGAATCCCCTAATACTCAAGACACAAACCCAGGAGAAAATGACTCTAAAACATCTGCAAGTAAAACCTCAAAGAAAAACATAGCTTGGGCATAAGTTAAATTAATCCTAGAAAAGATAATACAAAAGTTTAATGTTTTTCTAAATGAAATAAAGTCATTGGAGGAATATGAGCTCTATGAAAGAAAGTACCAGAAAGAAAATTAATAGCTTGATCCAATAGGTGCAAAACCATACCCACAGACAAATACCTGAAAGTTAAAATGGATGAAATGATTTAAGAAACATGAGACAACAAGAAATATTAAATCAAAATCAAAAGACTTCTAGTAAAGTATCTCATGACAAAAATAATTCATCCTGAGAACAGATTAAGGGAAAATAATATAATTATTGGACTACCTGAAGGACATGACTCAAAAAAGTTCAGGAATTTATATTCTAAAAATATGGACATATATTCCTATGCTTTTTTAGAACCAGATGGGGAAAATATGAAGAACCCTCTGATTAAACCCCAAAGTGAAAACTCACAGCAACATTACAGCTAAAATCCAGAACTTTGAAGTAAGATAAGAATTGTGGCAAGCAACCAAAAAGAAGAAGCCATGTTTAGGATATCCTAAGATTTATTAGAAGCCACTAAAAGAGTCGAGAATTTTGAAAATGATATTCCTAAAGGCAAAAGATGCAGGTTTGGCTTGGTTATGTTTTGATTCTCTTGAAATAAAAATAGTGAGGATGAAAGAAATATACAGGGTAGAGGCAAGGGAGTGAAAAGAAGAAAATGGGTGGGAAAATTATTTTACATACTCAAGTTGAGCAACCAAAATAATATATGAACAAGGAGAAACAGATGGAGGAAATAGGCAACACTTAGATTTTTCCCTTCTTCTGAACTGGTCAAAGGAGAGAAAAATACACAAACAGTTGAATAAAGAAATACATTTCTCTTGACAGGGAAAGAGGAAGCAGGGAGTGTGAGGGAAGGAGAAAATAAGAGAGTGAATAAATTAAAAACTCATTCTTTCCTATCTCCAAGCCTAGCACTCTATTCATTGTACCACGTAGTTGTCTTTACTGTACCTTTAAGCATAATGTAATTTCCTTGTTTATTTCTCTTGATAGTGTGAAATATATATAAATATGTAATATAAACATATATACATATACATATGCATGAGTATGTAATCTGATAATATGACTAAAACTCCTATGTTGAAGAAAATGTTTAATACAAACTTTATTTTATATTCCCATCTTTACTTTGCATGTATTATTATTATTTTTGATAATTTTTTTGCATGTAGCAAGTGTTTTACTTTCATTTTCTTATCCATTCAGCCACTATCAGCTTATCAGATTGCTTAATATATTCACATTTAATTTATTATTTTGAGATCTGTTTTCCTCATTTTATTTCTTTTATATTGATATTTATTCATTTCCTTTTAAATGTCAGTACTTTGTTCTTATGATCAGTTTTAACTTATATCACTTTGCCATTGGTCTGTTCCCATAGATTTCCACAGATTGTCCTACCAACTCTTGTCAACCTACTTTATCCCAAGTGTTTTAAAGTTCAATAATAATAATAGCTATCACTTATATAGTACTTCCTATTTGTCTGTACTAAAATCACTTTATAAATACTATTTCATTTCATTCTTCCAACAACCCTGAGAGGTAGGTACTATCATTATCATCATTTTACAGCTAAGGAAATTGAATCAAGCAGGGACTTGACCAGAGCCACATAGCTAGGAAGTGTCGGAGGACAGATATGATAGATTCTGGGCCCAACGTTCTAGCTGTTGTGCTACCCTTCATTTCGCTAATCTTTACTAATTTATCTATTTCATCACAACTATTCCTTTTTGGGGGGAGGAGGGAGAAGAACTAGGCAATCAGGGTTAAGTGATTTGTCCAGAGTCACATGGCTAGTTAGTGCCAAACATTTAAAGCTGGATTTGAAATCAGGTCCTCCTGACCCCAGAATTCTTTCCACTTGCCACTTAGCTGCCCACCAACTATCTCCTTTTGATCCATCCCTTTCTTTGCCCAGATGTTTTGGTGTTCAAAAACTTCCCTCCTCTACCCAATTCCTTAGTTTAAGAAACATACTTTTGTTATGCTCTTTGCCAAGGAGTTTTCATTTACTTTGGCCTCCAGCTTACTTTTTTCTTTTTCAATCTATATTGAATTTTATCCATCAGTCCAAGAACCATACACTTATTTGTTCCTTCTTTATTCTTTGCCAAGAAAACCTCCAATGGGATCATGAATAGATGTGACTAAAAAGACTAAATAGCAACCACACAGAATCACTTTCCTAAGTAATCAAGTTACACATTCTGTGTGGTCAGGGATGGAGAAATAGGTATTATTTTAACTAGATTAATAAAAGGTGGCTACCATTGTTATCTAATCATCACTTTAACTTATCTTCAAGGCGATCAGAGTTCATTCCCTGAACTTTGACTTATTTTTCCTTTAAAAATTGATTAGATGCTTGAAAAAGATGTTACAAAAGGATTTTTAACATAATAGTACATTAATATTTTTTTGACACATCTAAAACCTATGTAGATATTTCAGTCTGTCATACTGTTAATTCACCTTTTTCTCTGTCATTTACAAAATGTATCTTATTATGAACTTAAAAATCATCAATAAATGAGCATATCTATGTATAAGGAAAACACCAATGAAGATTGCATATTAAAAACAATAAATTTTTGCTATACAGTTTGATTTTTTAAATTAAATTTCACAAAGTAGTAAACAAATTCTATTTGTGTCCTCTTCTAAATGTCTGCATTGTTTTCTATTTGTATTTTTAAATATTTTATTTTGCTCTTTTCTTTTTTCCTCATCTCTACCAATATTTAGTTACTCATCCTCTATCCCAAGAAATTACTTTCCCACTTCTGATTCTTTATTATTATTATTATATTTATTTAAAACTGAATGAAAAATAAGAAAAAAAATAGAAAAAGAAAAATAGGAAAGAAAATTTTAAAAAAGCAAAACAAAACAAAACATTGTCATGTGCCCAGCAGAACATCATGGATAATTTAAAATATGCAACAATAAACTTCTATTTTAAGAAAGCACATATAATAATGAAAGTGATTATATATCCATATATATATATATATATTCATTTGTTTCCCTGTAGATTATTGTTTGTTCTTTGCTGTGTACTTTTTACTTTATTCTTTTTTCCCCTTTTTTATCCGTGTCCCCCAAACTCCCCGACTTCCTCCAGACTATAAGTAAGCATGGACATATATATCTATATGTCTACACATACACACATATCTATATACACAATATATCCATTTACATGCATACATATACACATACACACATATATACCTATTCATTTACACATATGCGTGTATGTGTATATGTATATAGATAAATCTCTCTTGTTTGAATCTTTAAGTTTGATTTTGTCTGAGACCAATGATGATTGATTTATATTTTTTTCTAATGAATTCTACAACTGATCATTGCTATAGTGTTTGTGTATATCTCTTATTTTCTATCACTGCTAACTCTTCTACTTTAATTCTAACCCTTAACTTGCCCTTCTATTACTTAACCTCTCTCAACCCATAGGTTCCTCCTTTATCTTTCCCCTCTCACTTTTTCTCCTTTTCCCATTAATCTAATTGTCCCACTGCCATAAATCTGCACACCCTTCTATATCCCACTTTATCCTATTTCTCTCCCCTTATTTCTTTGTAGATTTTGGAGGGTGCTATACTATTCTTTTTGAGTTCTAAGTTTTCTGCCTTATCCCCATCTACAATTAAGAAACTATCTGTGAAGTTATGCAAACCATTTCCATAAAACTCACTTTGTGAAAGAAAACCTAGAACTCCCACCCTAATAAAAATAAAAACCATTGAGAAAAATAAAGTTAAAAAAAAAAAAGAAAGAAAGAGAGAATGCTTCAGTCTGTATTCAGACACAATTGATTCCTTCTCTAGGTATAGATAGGATTTTTCAAAATAATACTATTCATATATTCTATGAAGGGTATAGCACATATATATGTATATATGTATGTATAATTCCCTATTTAACCCACTCCTGATGTGAATAGGATTTCAGAACTACCAACCCCTCCTCCCCATGCCTTTGTGTGGATTCATTCTTTGCATACCATTCATATATCATAATTATTATTTTTACCTTTTTCAAAACAATTTTGCTTTTTTTTAGAGTCAAATCATGCTCAACTCTGCCCTAATCTTTCTTTTGGGCTATTCAATTTCTGATGTCAATCTTAAACAGAAGTTTACATTTTCATGTAAAAAGCATAATTGATCTTTAATATTGGTGCTTATATGTTAAATTTTCTATTGAGTTCAGGTTTAGCTTTGACAAAGTCCTGAAAATCTGCAAGTTCTTTGAATCATTTTCTGTCATTCAATATTATGGTTAATTTTGCTGGGTGTGATATTTTTGGCCACAAGCCTAGTTGTTTTGATTGCTGACATATATTATTCCAGGACCTGCAGTCTTTTATTGTCGCTGTTGATAAATCTTGTACAAAATATAATTATAGCTCCAGCATATTTGGATTTTTTTTGTTTGTTGTATAATTTTTTCTTTGATCTTTGGGTTTTGAAATTTAGCAATCATATTCCTATGTTTTCATTGTAGAATCTCTTTGAGGTGGTGATAAATGGATTTTTTCTATTTCTACTTTCCCCTTATGTCCTATCACTACAGAACAATTTTCTTTGATTATTTCTTGAATCATTTGTCAAGATTCTTTTTCTTTTGGTCACAGCTTTCAGGTAGGCTAATTATTCTTATATTTTCTTTTCTTAATCTGTTCTCCAAATCTGTTTTGTTTATTTGTTTGTTTCACATTCTGTTCTGTTTTTCATTTTTTATATTTTGTTTTGCTATTTCTTGGTCTCTGGCTTCCCTTTGTCCTATTCTAATTTTCAAAAAATTATTTTCTTCTTTAAGGATCTCTTTTCTTATTCTCAATAGTACAATAATCCACGACTACTCTGAATGACTTATTTTGAAAAATCCTATCTATACCTAGAGAAGGAATCAATTGTGTCTGAATACAGACTGAAGCATTCTCTCTTTCTTTCTTTTTTTTTTTTAACTTTATTTTTCTCAATGGTTTTTATTTTTATTAGGGTGGGAGTTCTAGGTTTTCTTTCACAAAGTGAGTTTTATGGAAATGGTTTGCATAACTTCACAGATAGTTTCTTAATTGTAGATGGGGATAAGGCAGAAAACTTAGAACTCAAAAATTTCAAAAACAAATTTTAAAAAATGTTTTAAATGGGGTGCATTAAATAAATAAATAAAGTCTCTATAATCTTTTCTTGAATGGTTCTTATTTTTTTCCCCTTGATCTCTCTCATTTGATTTCTGAAGACTTCTTTTTTTTTAAGTTCTTGTATAAATTCTTTCTGGGTTTGAGTTCTATAAATTTTTTCTGGCCTCATTTAACATTACTCTTTGGGGTAGAAGAGGCATTTTTTTTTTACTTCAATATCCTCTTCTGAAGATGAACTTTGGGCTTACTGTTTCTGTGGAGCAAGCCTGGAGGTATTTACACTTCACACTGGTTAATCCTTGGTCCTGGGATCTTTTTTTTTTTTTGTATCTTTTTGGGTTGTCCCAGGTGAACTCTTGTTTTTATTTGTTTTTCGCCAGTTTACATTTGTCCTGAGATGAAATTTTGCTTTGTTTGTGGAGGAAATCTGGAGAGCTTGTAATTTCTGACCTACTCTGCCATCTTCCTAGAATCCTCCCTCACTTTTGATTCTTTAAGATCCTCTTAAATTTTTAATCCACAAGGTTCTCTCTGTGATTTGATTCTTCTTTGTTCTATATCTTACTCCTTAGTTCAATTTCCTTTCTTTTCTTATTTTAAATTAAATTAAATTTATTTTTATTGCATTTTAAGCTTCAAGCTGCCTCCTTTATTTCCTTCTTCCCCACCCCCACACTATGGAAGATCATCATTTAATAAAGATATCTATATCTCCATCTCCATATCTCTCTCTGTTTCTATTTCTGTCTCTGTCTCTCTCATCTATCTAAAACCATTCTATGTATATTTCTTCTTGTTGGTTCTTTCTCTAAGGTCCCTTGTAATTGATTTCAATATTTATAATACTCAGAATAGCCAAAGTCATTCACAATTCTTTTTCTTTTTCTTTTCTTTTTTTTTTTCACAATTATTTTTCAAGCAGTATTGTTACTGTAAAAAATGTTCTTTTGGTTCTGTTCATTTCATTCTTCATTATTTCATGAAAGTTTTTCCATATTTTTCTATCTGCTTATCATTTCTTACAGAAAATTAATATTCAGTTGCAATAATATACCACAACTTCTTCAGCTATTCTCCAACTGATGAGCATCTCTTCACTTTCCAGTTCTTTGCTACCACAAAGAGAGCCACTATAAATATTTTAGAACATAAAAATTCTTTTCTCTTTTTTTTTTCTGGGAAAAGAGACCTAATAAAAGTATTGTTGGGTCAAAGGGCATACACAGTTTTATAATGCTGGATATAATTCTAGATTGCTCTCCAAAATGGTTGGATCAGTTCACAGTTTCAACAACAGTGTATCACTTTTGTATTTTTTTTTTGTATTCTCTGCTATTTTTTCCCCTTCTATCATTTTTGCCAATCCAAAAGGTTATGATATGGTATCTCAAAGTTGTTTTAATTTGCATTTCTGTAATCAATAATGATTTAAAGCATTTTTATATGACTATGTATAGCTTTGATTTTTTTTTTTATTAAAAAACTGCCTATTCATATCTTTGACCATTTATCAATTGGGGAGTGACTCATGTTCTTATAAATTTGACAGAGTTCTCTCTATATATTTGAAATGTGAGATCTTTATCTGAGAAACTATTGTAAAACTTTCCCCCAAATTTTCTGCTTTTCTTCTAATCTTGGCTACATTGGTTTTATTTGGGAAAACCCTTTTAAATTTAATATAATCAAAATTATCCATTTTATATTTCATAATGTTTTCTATCTTTTCATGCATTCTTTTCCTATCCATAAGTTCAATAAGCAATATATTCTATTTCTATGTTATGTATATTTGTGATATCTCCCTTTATGCCCAGATCATGTATCCATTTTAATTTTATTTTGGTAAATGGTATAAGATATTGGTCTAAACCTAGTTTTTGTCAAAATTCTTTCCAGTTTTTCCACAATTTTTATAAAAGTCAATTCTTGTCCCAAGAGTTTAAATCTTTACATTTGTCAAACAAAGGTTACTATGATTATTTATTATGTTGCACAGAACTACTTTTCTATTAGCCAATGCCAGAGTTTTAATAATTATTGTCTTATAAGATCTGAAACTGCTAGACTTCCTTCCTTTAAATTTTTCATTAATTTCTTTGATATTCTTGACTTTGTTATTCCAAATGAATTTTGTTGTTTTTTTTCTATCTCAATTGGTATGGCATTGAATAAGTAGGATTAGTTTAGGTAGAATTGTCACTTTCATTATATTGATTCTACCTATCCACAAATAATATTTCTCCAATTATTAAAATCTGACTTTATTTATAGAAAAGGTATTTTATAATTATATTCATGTAGTTTCTGGATTTGTCTTGGCAGATATATTCCCAGATACTTTATACTGTCTAAAATTATTTTAAATGGAGTTTCTCTTACTATCTCTTCTTGCAAAGTTATGTGGGTGATATATAGAAATGCTGATGATTTTTTTTTGAATTTATTGTATAGCTTGCTATTTTGTTAAAATTATTAATTGTTTCAGGTACCTTTTTAGTAGAATCTCTAGGATATTCCAAGTATATCAATATATTGTCTGCAAAATGACATAATTTTATTACCTCATTGCCCATTTTGATTCCTTCAATTTTTTTTCTTCTCTTGTTGCAATTGCTTTTATTTCTTAGACAATATTTAGTAATGCTGATGACGATGGGCATTCTTGTTTCACTCCTCATTTTACTGGGAAGACTTCTAGTTTATCCCCATTACAAATAATGCTTGTTGATGGTTTTAGGTAATTGCTCCACATTATCCTTTCCTTCTAAAAAAAATGTTGATAATTATACTTATTTACTTTTCTGGTATTAACTTCATAATATTGAGGGGATGTAATAGCTAATCTGGAAACTTAGTAGTTTAAATAAGAATTAAAAGAGTGAGGTCTGGAGCATTTATTATATATATTGTGAATATATTCATATGTATATATGTTGTTTGCCCTATTAGAATGTAAACTTCTTGAGAGGACTATTTTATTACTTTTGACATCTCTATTGATTAGTACAAAGACTAGAACATCACAAATGCTTAATTATTGCTTGCTGATATTCTGATATTTCTTGGATATTAATAATAGAAATAATCTATAATGGGGAGGGAAAGGCTATTCAAACTGCAAAATGCATGCAATTATTGAGGATCAGCCTATCAAAGTACATGAATATTCATGTACATTCAATTACAAGGTGATTTCTTTTAAAAGAACAATTTAAATAGCTGAAAGAATATTCAATGCTCATGACTAGGTAGTACCAATATAATAAAAATGATAATACTACCAAAGTTAGTTTATAGCTGAATTCTATTCTAAAATGTCAAAGGGAAACTTAACAGAACTTGGCAAAATTATATCAAAATTCATTTGGAGGAATAAAAAATTTAACCTATGAAGGCAAATAATCAAAAAAAGGTAGAGACAAATGGAACCCAGCACTTCCAGACTGATATAGGCTTTTCCAAAAGTCTTATTGAAGTTTTAAGCTTAAATACTTTAAAAGTTTTGTTTGACTAAAATGGCACTGGGACTTTTGGAACACCCTGTATCAAAAAGTAATAATCATCAAAATCATCTAATAGCAGTTAAAAAATAATGAAGTAAATTTGTGAAATAGACTAGTCAGTCACTTGGTATTTATTAAGTATTCCAGACATGTAATACAATGCTTAGAAAGGCAAACAGCTGTCCTTGTCGTTGAGAAACTCACTAAATGGAGTAAACAACATGAAAACAACTATGTATAAACAAATTGTGTATAGAATAAATAGGAAATAATTAGCAGAAGAAAGGTTTCCTATAGAGATTAGATACAGAAAAATTGGAAACAATGGAACTTAACAATTCAGTGTTTGATAAATTGGAAAACAAAAATTACTTAGGAAAGAATTCCCTTTTTGTTAAAAAACTTCAGGGAAAACTGGAAAGCACTCTGGTGAAAATTAGACTTAGACCAACTTCTTGCAGTATGATAAATAAATTCCTATGTGACCGTAATATTTAAAAGCATGTCATAAATTTTTTTATTAAATCTTTTTAAATGCAAAACATATGTATGGATAATTCTTCAACACTGATCCTTACAAAGCCTTCCATTTCAAATTTTTCCCCCTCTAGTCCCCACCCCTCCCCTAGATGGGCTTCTCCCTTAAAATCCTTTACCACTAGAAAAGAGGTGTTATACAATTATTGTACATGAAAGTTTTTTTCTTTTCTTTTCTTTTTTTTTTTTTTAAATCTCTTTTTGGGATAGAGACCTAGTAAAAGTATTATTGGCTCAAAAGGTATTTTGTCCCATATTTCTTTTCTGTTTTATTAGTGAATTTACTAAGTATGAGGTAGTATCTCAGAATTGCTTCTATTTACATTTCTCTAATCAATAGTGGTTTAGAGCACTTTTTCATATGACTAGATAGTTTTGATTACTTCATTTGAAAACTGCTTTTTACATCTTTTGTCGATTTATCAATTGGGAAATAACTCTTGTTTTTATAAATTTGACTCTCTCTATATATTTGAGAAATGAGCTCTTTATTAGAGAAACTTGATTCAAAATTTATTCAGTTATTAATATGAATATGTCCCATGCTCCTATTCCCCCCCACCATTCTATTTTCTTTCCCCTTATACCCTGTCCCTCTTCAAAACTATTATTGACTATTATTTCCCCCAATCTGCTCTCCCTTCTATCATTCCCACTCCCCATTCTTTTATACCCTTCCCCTCCTACTTTCCTATAAAATAAAATAGATTTCTATACCCAATTATGTTATTCCCTCTTTGAGTGAGTTCTTATGAGAGAAAGTTCAAGCATTCCCTGTCATCCTCTCCCCCCTCACCCCCCCCCCAATCTTTCCCGGCATTATAAAAACTTTCTTGCCTCTTTTATAATTTATGCCATTCCACCTTTCCCTTTCTTTTTCAGTTAGTACATTCCTCTCTCACCCCTTAATTTTTTTTAGATACCATCTCATCATATTCAACTTGCATTTGTGCCCTTTGTCTATATATGTGATTTCTAAGTGCTCAATTAATGATAAAGTTCTAATGAGTTACAAGCATCATCTTGCCATGTAGGAATACAAGTAGTTTAACCTTAATAGCCTTATTTATGATTTTTCTTTTCTGTTTACCTTTTTATACTTCTCTTGAATATTGCATTTGAAAATAACATTTTTTATTCGTCTTTGATCTTTTTATTGAAAATGCAAGAAAATCCTCTATTTCACTGAATGTCTATTTTCTCTCTGAAGGATTATATTCCTTTTTTTTTTTTTTTTTTTTTTTTTTTTTTTTTTTTTTTTT
>JAJPUD010003823.1:51700-92003 GCA_023553655.1 Myrmecobius fasciatus | reverse complement strand
GTTATTGCCTAGATTGTCCTGATATCCTATCCTATGCCACTGATCGACTACTCTATTTCTTAGCCAGTACCAAATGGTTTTGATGACTGCTGTTTTATAATATAGTTTTAGATCTGGTACAGCAAGACCACCTTCATCTGCCTTTTTTTTTTCATTAATTTCCTTGAAATTCTTGACCTTTTGTTCTTCCAAATGAACTTTGTTACTATTTTTTCTAGGTCTGTAAAACAATTTCTTGGAAGTTTGATTGGTATTGCACTAAATAAGTAAATTAGTTTGGGTAGTATTGTCATTTTTATTATATTCACTCAGCCTACCATGAGCACTTGATGTTTTTCCAATTGACTAGGTCTGATTTTATTTGTGTGGAAAGTGTTTTGTAGTTTATTTCGTAAAGTTTCTGACTTTTCCTTGGCAGATAGATTCCCAAATATTTTATCCTATCATCTGTTATTTTGAATGGAATTTCTTTTTGTATCTCTTGTTGCTGAACTTTGTTGGTAATATATAAAAATGCTGATGATTTATGTGGATTTATTTTGTATCCTGCAATTTTGCTAAAGTTGTGAATTGTTTCTAGTAGTTTTTTAGTTGAGTCTCTAGGGTTCTCTAAGTATACCATCATGTCATCTGCAAAGAGTGATAATTTGGTTTCCTCATTACCTACTCTAATTCCTTTTATCTCTTTTTCTTCTCTTATTGCCAAAGCTAACATTTCTAAGATAATATTAAATAGTAATGGTGACAGTGGGCAGCCTTGTTTCACTCCTGATCTAATTGGGAAAGGTTCTAGTTTGTTTCCATTGCATATGATGCTTGCTGATGGTTTTAAGTAGATGCTACTGATCATTTTAAGGAAAAGCCCATTTATTCCTATACTCTCTAGTGTTTTTAATAGGAATGGCTGTTGGATTTTATCAAATGCTTTTTCTGCATCTATTGAGATAATCATATGGTTTTTATTAGTTTGGTTATTAATATAATTGATTATGCTGATAGTTTTCCTGATATTGAACCAGCCCTTCATTCCTGGTATAAATTCTACTTGGTCATAGTGTACTATCCTGGGGATGACTTTCTGTAATCTCATTGCTAATATCTTATTTAAAATTTTTGCATCAATATTCATTAGGGACTTATTTTCATTTTCAAAAATTGTTTTGCAGTTGTATTTATTATTGTTGTTTGTACTTGTTCTCAAAGAGGACCACTACATTGGAGAGGAAACACCATGGATTTAAGTGAGGTGGGGCATGCAAAGTCACCACCCTCACTTTTTCCTCCAGTCATTTGAGTCCAGTGGCAAGAAATAAATCAGAATGAGTGGGGATAGCCCTGAATGCAGTTGTATTTATAGTTAAAACTTAAATATCTTGGTCGATTAACACCCAGATATTTATGTGTTCTGAATATTTATGTGTTCTGAGTGGAACTTCTCTATCACTTTTTAAAATTTTGCCATCAAAATAAGCAGAATTTTTGCATACTTATTTTGAATATTTCAACATATAATCACTGATTACTTTGGTGATTTTTTTTATAGTTTTCTAGGTAATGCATAATAAACATGGATAATTTTGTTTTCTCTTTGCCAAGATTTATATCTTTAATTTCTTATTTTATTGCTGTTGTTCATAATGAGAATAGTAAGCATCTTTCTTTAACAGGATCCTGGACAGAAAATTCTTTTTCTTCATTGCAAAAAATAATAATTCTTGCCTTGAGATGTATACTTTCATATATAATAAAGGTACTTCTGTGCTTTTGTATTTTTAAATTTTAATATAAAGGAAAGGCCATATGCTGTAATGATAAAAATTAAAAATTGTTTTTGTTATTTACATGGTTATACTAATTTTAAAAATATTTTTTCCTTCAATTATATATAAAAAATTTTAAACATTCATTTTTTAAAAGTTTTGAATTCCAAATTCTGTCCCTCTCTTCCTACTCCCATACTAATTGTTTAATGATGTATTACATCATTCTTACATCTCAGGTGAAACATGAAGAATTTTTTGGATGTCTTTCTGAAGTCTTTGCTAAAATTTTAACATTACTATTTATTTGTGAAAGTAATCTATAATTATTCTTTTCTGGTTTATTCCTCCTTGGTGTAAGTATTGGAACCATATTTATCTCATCAAAGAAGTCTGATATATTGTCTTTAATATTGAGCCTAATTCTTTTAGTATACTTGTTTATTACTCTTAAAATATTTTTAAAAATCTATCTTAATTCTAGTCTAAGAGTTTTTTTAATTTGAATAGTTTATGACTTGATTTCTGTTTCTGAAATTGATTCACATAAGATCTCTATATTTTCAAAAAATAGTTGGTTAATTTTTTTGTAGATTATCTATTCACTCTAATTTATTGTTTTTACTGACATAAAATTATATACCGTTACTTCTTATGGCTTTCCCCCCCTTTAATTGTGTTTACCTTGTTATTATTTTATTTTGATAATTTGATTATCTTGCCTTATTTTTAAAAAATAAAATCAAATTGTTTTTCTGATTTCTTAGCTTTTCTGAAAGACCAGCTCTTTTAAAAAGAATGATTAATTCCATGGTCTTTTTCAATTCTACGTTCAGTTTAAATTCAATTCAATTCAGTCTAATAAATATTTGTAAGTCATCTGTGGAAGGAACTAGAAATATAAAGAAAAAATGTAGTCTCTAAAATAGCTTACATTCTATGGGGAGTGGAGAGTACAGACAAATACAAAATATATGAAAAGTAATTAGATTTCTTTACCCAGTAATGATGTGGATATTCATTTGGAATATAATCCAAATTTGTTGGTATAAGGTATTCTTTTTATATTTAAAAGGGGAAATTATATTTGTAAATTTAAAATACTTTGAAAAGAAACTTAATTTGAAACTTGTTCTGACCTTGAGGAGGCTAGGAATTTTTGACCCTAATATGATGTGGTTCCTCATGTACTTAAGATTTTCTGTTTCTACTATTACTCATGAGAATTATCTTCTTTCCCACATCCTTCTTTCTAATCTCTATTTTTTCCAGGTTTATTTTGATTTTTAAAGGATCTTCTTTGAAAGATTTTTATTTTCAGCAATATTTTACTTCCTGAAAAAGATCATGGAAGGTCAGGTAGGATATTCCACAATATGTACTGGGGTTTTGTTCTCAATCCTTTTCTTCCCTTTCCTTTCATCTTAAGGCCATGCTTTTCTCCTTTATTCCTCTTCCTATTAACATCCCCTTGTTTTCCATCTCTATGAGCCAGATGTGCCAGGGAACCAGATATATTCTCTCCTGGATTGACAGGTAGTTATGAACAGTATGACCTCTTCTTCATAGGTTTCCTGAAGTGTCCCTCTCTCTAGAACAGAGTCTCTTATGGGATCCCTTCCACACTTTCTCATCTTCAAAGAGATATAATAACACTTTCTCCTGAATATTCCCCTTCCTTGGATAGAGCTCAACTTTATTTCCCACTCTAGCAATATTCTCCTTTGCCCTATTCCCTGCCCCTGCCCTTCTTCTCTTTCCCATTTCCCCACTGAAATCTAAAATTCTTTCCCTATTCCTATTCTCCCTGTGTTCTCAAGCCTAAGTCATACAGCAATGTTTCTTATTCCCCCCCTTTTTTTATACTGCTGTCGCCACTCAAAGAGATTTTTTTTCCTATTGTCTTTCCTTCAAGAATATTATTTTACTAAAAAAAAAAAATTAGTTTTAAATTCAATTCTTCCTTATTCTCTTCTCTGACATTTGACTTCTTAGATTATTTTCCCTTCTGATTTTTTTTTCTATGCCTCTCAAGGCTTGTGAAAGCTGTGTTCACTTAAAAAAATAAATAACCAATATTATTTAACTCAATTTAAATAAAAGCTTTGATTTCATTGCTTGGTTTCTTCTTGATATATTTTTAAAATTAAAATTGTATTAATATTTTTATTTTTATATCATCTAAATTCCATCGTATCCCTTTCTTACCCTCCCAGAGAGCTATTTTAAATAAAAAATATTCTTTAAAGAAAAAAAAAAAATAAGGAAGAGGAAAAAAAGATCCATAAAACTGATCAATACAAATGGCTTCTATAGGATATATTTACTATTTCTACCTTTTAACATTTGCATTATCTGTGTCCTCTATACCTGGACAATTTTTGTAAAAGTTCCATACAGTGCTAAGAAATATGCATATTCTTTGGCAGTACTATTTAGAAGATGCCATAAGTGCTTTGCTCTAGTTTCTCCATCAATTTTAGTTCTAAATTTTTTTCTTCATATTTGTCCACAACTGAGAGAGGTACAGAAAAAACTTCTGTGACTAATAAATGTGTTAGTATTTTTGCATTACTTTTTAATCTTTTTTTGTAATTCAGCTAATTTTTCCTTCATGAATTAGGTGCTAGGACATTTGCAATCTATAAATTTAGTATTAGTATTGGTTTCTTCTCTAGAATTCCTTTCAGTATAATGTAGTTTATGTCTTTTTTTTTTCTTGTTGTAAATGTTTATTTTTGCTTTGTCTGGTAGCATATTGCATCCTGTACTTTTTAGATTCACCTGATACATAATAAATTTTGTTCTGGGTCCTCATTTTTATTCTGTAAATGACTGTTTTTTAAGTGTGTTTCTCTTACGTAACAGATTGTGGGGTTTTGTTTTCTTATCCCACTCTGTCACTACATTGTATTTTAGTGGATTCTTTAAAAATCTATTAACACTTAAAGTTGGATTAAACTTATATTTTCTTCTATTTGTCTCTAATATTGTTTTCATTTTCTAAAATTAGGATTTTGCTGTTATTGCTATCGCTTACTCTCTTTGCGTGGAGTACTTTTTCTATCCAGTTATTTTTACTTAAGCTACTTTAAGGCAATTAGGGAGATTCTCTCTCCTTCACCCCCAACTCCTCTCCAATTAGTCACCCCTTTCTCTAGTTTTGGCATTAGCTTAATTTATAAATTTCACCCCTTTTCCTTCCTTTTAGTTAAATAGACAAGTAAAATCTCTCTCCCTCTTTCCCCCAACTTTTTCTTAATTAAAATTTTTTCCTGAACCTTTTTTGAAAGAGATTTTCTTTATTATTTCTCTGCTTTTTCTAACCTGTATTAGAATTTTTTTTGAAAGAGATTTTCCTTATCATTTCTCTGCTTTTTCTAATCTGTTATTATTTTTTCATGGCCTTTTAAGTCATTTATTCTTTCTTTAGACTATATATTTTTCATGGAATTAAATCTTTCAAGTTAAGTAGTTTGACTTATCTCTTCCAAAGTTTCAATAATATTGCTTTGTAAACATTATCCTTTCCTCCCTTCTTTTTTATATAATATTTTTTTGGGGGGCGAACTTCCTTTTTTAAGAGATATCCATTTCTGGAAGAGGTAAAGGATAGAATTGCTCCATGATAGAAATGTTTGTGCATCTCTGATTGTGCAGTGCATTATGGCCTGCTCTTAGGATCATCCCACTCCTCCTCCTACTTGCCATGAAATCTCTTCTACCCTCCTACACAACCCTTATCCCTACAAACTCTGTTTCACTTTTTTCTTAGGCAGGATGAACAGTCCAAGTATTAAATCCCTTAATACTATGCCCATATAAGTCCTCCCCTTCCATTATAAAACATCTCTTTCTACCATGAAAAGATTCTTTACTGTGATTTCCTGTCACCTCTGAATCAAGATTTATTTTCTGCCATTTCCACCTTACCCTTTGCCACATCAGCCTTTTTCCTAAAAGCCCCCTTCTTTCTGAAAGAACACAGTAATTATTTATTTCAACTCTTTCTTTTTCATTGACTTAAGTACATCACTCATTTCTTCCTTCTGTTCCTGATACCTCTTTTTTATGAACCTTCTCACTCTACACTTTAGTCTCACAAAAACCAGATTCCCTTGTAGTGGGTTACTGTGAGGTTTAGGCCATCGTGCTTCCAGGTCTGCTTCTTCACTGTTAGCCATTCCATTTAAGTTCTGCTTTCACACTTGTCTGTGTATTTTTAGAAAGAAATGTCTTAATGGTTTTTCTGTTCCTATTTTGCTGTTTTTAAATCCAATGTCTTTCCTAGATTTCCCCTTGGAATTATTTATTTTCTTATGCCTTTTTGATTGTTGTATTTGTTTATCTTTCTTGTATTTCTCTGGTTGGGGGTATTTGCAAAGCAAATAATTTGTTCTCATCTGCAGAAAGTTTCAAATGCCTTTTATTGAATGTCTACCTTTTCCTTGATAAGGCTGTTTTGTTATCTTCAGCTCATTACTTTTTTTGAACATTCCATTCTCTTCTGTTGTTTTTTGGTTGGTGCAGAAGTCTTTTGTTATTTTCATTTCCTTTCCTTTTTATTTGAATCTTTCTGTTGTCTCAGGAGTTGTTCAAAGTAACTACTGCCTGGGGTCTTGGAGTTTTCAGCATAGATTTGTCTCTTTTTCTGGAGGCAATCAGAGATTTAAAATTTTCAACATCCCCTTTTTTTGGAGTTCCAAATTCTTTTTCCCTCCAGTTCCCCCCTCACTTATTGAGAAGACAAGCAGTTTGATAATCTATGGAATCTTTCAACTGGCATTTTATTTTCTCAGTTCAGAAGTTATGGGCGAATTTCTTGTATTCTATTATATACTTTGTTGGTTTTAACTTGTGTTCTTCTGTAACACCCATGATCCTTAAATTGTCTCTTAATGTCTTTGAGGTCAATGTTTTGCTCAGAAATAATTTTTTAAAATGTTGTTTGCTTTTTGTTTTTCTTTCAGATTGCCCTTCATTCTTGTGTACTTATATTTCCAATCATTTCTTCTCTTTTATTTCTTTAATAAAATTTGCTATTATGAAGTTTTCTATTCTGCCAATTGTTTTTGCTGTGCAAATCATCCATTCTGCTCTCATTATTCTCTCTAGCATCTTTCAGGAATTCTTTGCTATAGTTCCTGGGAACCTGTAGGATCCTTTGCTTATCAAGTTTATTTAAGAACTAGCTTAGCCCATATTCCCTTTTGTTTTTAACTTCTTCCTAGTTGGCTTATCTGCTTGGGCTTAATAGATAGGGCGGAGTTTTCTTCTTGCTCCCCCTTCTTTCCTTTTTTTATGGAATTTTCCCTAGGGAATAGGGAATAGACCTCAAAGCTATTAAGCTGGGGAAATTTGTCTTTCGCTGGC
Organism: Myrmecobius fasciatus; assembly: GCA_023553655.1. NCBI lineage: Eukaryota > Metazoa > Chordata > Mammalia > Dasyuromorphia > Myrmecobiidae > Myrmecobius > Myrmecobius fasciatus. The sequence goes on along the minus strand of JAJPUD010003823.1, from coordinate 84,870 downwards.
TTAATTAGTTTCTGCCTCAAGTGGCTTTCTGAAGGGCAGGACTTCAGCTAAGGGCCAATCCCCTTTCCCTTGGATCTGGCAAAGTCCTGGCCCACAGTCGTATTGCGAGTCAGATCTCTCCCCTTGTCATGTTCTGACCCAGTGATGCTGCCACAGCAGGGTGCCAACCCTGCCTGCCTCTCTCCTCTGCAAACAGCTGGGCAGACCAAAGTCTGCTGCTTATTGCCAACCTGGGGGGTAAGGGCAGCGTACCAGTTCTCAGCAGTTCCAAGAGCATCATCTAGTGTCCCCTATTGAAGCATGTAGGCTGTTGAAGGAAGGTCGGGGATCAGTGTTCTCCATTGTTCCTCTTTAAGCCAGAAAGGCTCCTTAATTTCTAGGCTCAGAGACAACACTAATTGCTTCATCTGTTGAGCCCAATTGGACTTCCTCCCCTCCCTTCCCCCCAAGAGGGTTTAAAAATTATTAAGGATTGGAGAAAATATCATTTGTTATCCTGTTGGGTCTGAAACTGAGTAATTCAAATGCTCTACTCAATAATATCCATTCCTTTTACTGACTCATCACGAGCTGTTAGCTCAGGGCCTGATTTCTGGGACTCCAGCTCCAGACTGGGTATGCAAAAAAGGCAAGGTTTGCCCTTGGGCCCTAGGCGGGTGAACTTACTTTTCATTTGCTCATAGGGGCTATGCACTAGGGCAACTTTGTCTCAGAAATAAGTGATAGTTGAGAAGGCACCTAGGTGGGACATAGGATCACTGGACCCAAACTAGGTTTTGTCTGGTATAACTTTGTACTTAAGTATTGGGGAAGGGTGCTGTGGTAATGGGACTTTGGCTATGTTGGGTCTATTCAGGAGAGTAGAAGCCAAGAGCTTTGGCATATGGATGAAACCAAAGACTTAAAATATACCCAGAAGGTCATTGAATATGTAAAACACAACAATGCTGTTAAAGATGAATCTTAATTGTCCTAAAGATTAAAGTTTAAAAGGACAAATCTATTCACAAATTTAAACTCTTAAAAAATTGTTTTATTGATTCTTTACCATACAAAATTTATTCAAATTACATCCATTTGAAGTGGTAAGATCACAGCTAGAGAACAGGTCATCCTGTAACAAATCTATTTACAAAACCCATCATAAAAGCTTTTTTTTTTTAACTTTTTTTTTTTACATTATTTTACATGTTACTTTTTTTTTAAACTAACATATAACACAAAGCTCAACTGATTAGTATTATTTTTGCCTATTCCTTCTTTGGGAGAAGGATTTACTTTGTACAAAATGGTATTTCCTCTGCAAAAAGAAAAAAAATGTCCACAACCTGACCATTTCTATTCTTTTCACTCTCCATTAATCTCCCTATACATTCCTCCTCCCTCATTCACGTGTTTATTTGGAACTCAAAGTTTTCTTTTCCCACAGAGCTAAAGCATTAAATACTGCAATTTTATTTACAGATCTACATATTTAAAAAAAAAAAACAAAAAACCCAAACAAACAAACCAACAAACAAAACCACTCTTATAAAATTACAAACCAGCTAGAAAATATTCTGGCAGTGTTTACAAATTAATTTCTATTATTATACAAAATGGCTAGATGACTAAAATGTGAGTAGACTACATTAGCAACTTAAATAAAACCTTCACTATGCACATATATGTACATATAAACACACACTTAATACTGTTTGACAGCTCATAATGTGTTGCCCTTTATACAATTTTATATTCTAAGGCTCACTCAGTCAGAATTTGCACTCAAGTAACAATTTTTAGCCATTTCAGATGTGAGCTTTTGTTTTTATAGCAGCAACTCATGGGTACCAGAAAACCTGCAATACAGAGTACTCAAAAGTAAATAATACAAAATACTGTAGTATTAACCCACTTTGTATGCCAGATAGGATGATAAAGATAAAACAGCTTGCAAACAAAAATACAACATGGGACACCAAATTCATGTACATCAAATGAGCCCATGAATTGGAAAAAAAAAAAAAAAAAGAATCATACACAAAGGAACTTTTAAGACGTATTAGGATTCCTCTCACTTTTAAAACAATAAATATGGTATTATATTACCAAAAGGATTAAAAAAATAAACAATCCAGTCAGGTGATACTCACTGTTTAAACTTTGGGAAAAGTCAGCTTTGCGCTGCTGGCAAAATTACACAAAGCTGGAAGCAGAGGCAGCTAACCAGATGAGATAAATATGGTATATGGATAAAAAGCTTGGCATAAATTGTTTCCTTTACAGGAAAAAAACAAAAAAATAAAAAACCCCACAGTGCATTTCCAGTAGGCACTTAACACAAAGCTCCCCCTCCCCGTCCCCCACCCTTCCCCTCTCTGTAGCAAGTACCACCACCAAACATTCTGTACCAGGTCCAGGGTGTGGGGGCAAGAACACACCCTAAGCATCTTTGTTCTGCATCATTTCTCCCTTTTCAAATAGACACCCACACAAGTACACAAGTATTTTAAGGTGTTGCAGTCATTGGGATGACTCCCCCACCACTTTGCATGTGGAATTCTGTTGATAGTCAACTCCAAGGTAAGATTCTTTCCGAAATTTACCAAGAGACTTTGTTAAAGTATTTTTCAAGTGCCCAGGTGCCTAAGCACTATGTCAGGCAACTATCAATCCCACTGTTCATTCTGAGGTTCTTCCTAACCACAATTCTCCCCCCATGCACCATCTGTTGCTCCGGACGATGGGAGAATTCTCATTCAGGGAATGGAGTTTGAGGTACAATGGAATCAAGACAGACCAACTCCAACCTAAGGGTTTGGCTGCTAAGAACATGCTTCCATCTGGAGATGGGAAAGCATCCCTGGATATTTACCCAAATGAAGCTAACCCAGCCCCTCACCCCCAAACCTGGATGTCATTCCCTGAGAAGAAATAGGGAGAATTCTACCGCACCTTCACTAATACTGCCTTATTTGCCTCGACTCCCTTCAATACGTGATCCTCCCTCACAAGATGAGAGGGAATGGGATTTGGGTCAGAGCTGCTCTGGACCAATCCCTTTTGTGATTACTTACTAGCTAAAGTAAATATTGTTCAGCCTCCTGGGATGGGAATGTCCTTCTTCCTATGGAGGTCTCTTCCTAACCCATCCCTAAGAGTGGTGTCCCTGAGTGTGATGCAAGAGAGCCCTTTCCTGTGGTTGTTGGCAGACAAAAGACCCCTAAATGAAGCAGTTCTTCTCAACCTCCACCCAGAACTGCTATGTCCATGAATCTGGCACTCCCCTAATGTCCAAGGCATTAGTCTCCAATACTGATTCATCCCAGTTCCTCTATTCCACAGAGAAAGGACCAATGTGAAAAACAAGGCCTCCACAACACTGGGATCACACAGGTTTAGAAACTTTGCTCAGTAGCAGCAGTTCTTATCAGCTTTACCCCAAGCTGGAAGAAATGAGTAGAAACCGCTTCAAAGTAAACAATTAAATTGAAATGGTGATGGGTGCCACAAGAAGGCTTAAATGCTAGAAAAGAAAAATCCAACAAAACACCAAGAATTCCTAAGTGGCCATGTGCTACAAAATAAACTTTAAAGATACAAATAAAATGGGGATTTTTATGGGAGCACCTGAAAATCCACAATTGCTTAGAAAGCAGAAATTCGTCTCTATTTGCAAAGTATTATGTGGAATACTTCAAACCAAAGGCATAATAGGGCATTAGTATTTCTTACCTCATACCAAACAAATAGTACATAGCTTAAGCCATGTAAGGATCACAATTTAAATATTCCTAGGAAGAGCTGAAGAAATACTTTTTCATACTTTTGCATGACTTCAAGATTATGCTTCCTGCAGTTCCATTCCATATTAGCAGACCCCAAAGACATGCATTCTACAAAGAAGGCACGGCTTGAAATGCTATTAAGGAAGATTGCTGTTTTGCAAATGGACCGAGCGGTTCCGGCCCTTCTCCACTAGCCTATCCATCAGGCACAGTGGCCACCTGGAAAGGGAGGGAGGGCAGGCAGGAGAGAGAGAGCAACGTTTAGCTACCTGATTGCACACGTTCCCACCTGCTGTTTTATCCACAAGATTTTAGAGCCTAGGGCAAAGCAAGGCTTTCTCCCAAAGAAGCCTGCCACTGTGCGCTTATTCAATATTTAGAAAAAAACAAAACAAAACAAAACAAAAACAAAAAATATCTTAGTAAAATGTCAGCTTTGTTGTGAAGTTGTAGTTTACTTCGTGATAATATTCTTGAAGGAAGAAGGTCGAAAGGGACAACACTGAAGGACAGATGTTCTAGTTCCATGATAAAAAAATATTGGTTTATATATATAGAGAGAGAATTCACACAAAACAATCAACTGCACATAAAGTCCTCCACCAGTGGAAGTTTTTCTAAATCATAAGCATCGAAGAGATCACTGATGCCTTCTTCTTCCCCAAGGCTGAGTAGGTAATCTTCTTGGATTAAGGGAGGCAATAAGTTCACAAATGGTCCTTCTAGGTTTGAAGGAATTTGGTCCTCGGTCTGCTGGAGCAGATTAGTTGGAGAAGCCAAGGGAGAAAGGTTTGCCATAGAAATGGAGCAGTCAGCATGTCCTGAGTTGGTTGAGGCCAAGTCTATGAAGTAAGATAGAAAGAAAAAAACAAGAAAAAATGAAGTCTGATCTTGGAAAGAAGGGCTGGGCTGCTCCCCCAGTCATTCAGGCAGCTGACTGCAAAGCACTGAAACTATGACCTCTTCTATTCTGCCTCATCTACTTTAAAGTAAACAAGAACTGAAGGCAAACAACTTTAAAGATTAAATACTAAGTTCACTTCTATTGACAATTAATAATTTTAAAAATAAATGTGGGGCAAGCCAGGGGGCGCTGGGGATATCACCAGGCCAGGCCTGATGTCAGGAAGATTCATCTTCGAGTTCAGACCCAGCCTCAGACACTTACTAGCTCTGTGGCCCTGTGTGCCTCAATCATCTCATCTGTAAAATGAGCTGGAGAAGGAAAGTGTGAACTTTTCCATCATCTTTGCCAAGAAAACTCCAGATAGGGCCATGCAGTCGGAAATGACTGAACAACAATTAAAAAAGAGACTCAGTGTCTCCCCCAACCCACACAACAGCAGCAAATAAGGATGGCTCTGATACTTTTAACTCCTAAATCATGTACCTTTGATGTGTTAGGAAAAAAATAGTATTTGAGTTTTATTTATAACTCTGGATACTGTTTTTATGATCAAAAATAAATTAGAACTATTTAATAATAATGGTAGACTTTGCAAAGTGCTTTCTATGCAGTATCTCATTTGAGTTTCACAAAAAGTCTGTAATGTAGATGTTATGATCACTCCTATTTTATAGACAAGAAAAGTGAGATGGATAGAAAAGTGATTTGCTGAGGGTAACACAGCTAGCAAATGATTTTAATTCAAATCTAGATGTCCTTAATTCCAAGTTTGCTTAGAGTATAGCAGGTATAATGCCTCTAATAAAATGAAATCATTCTTAATTGGGATCATTTGCCATGACCTCCCTTTCTCTATATCTCATCCTTCATTTTCCTCCTTACTCCAATCTCATAAAGGCCAATCCATGAGACCCCTCATCTCTCCCTACCTTTTCTTTACTATTGCCTCTTTTCCTGCTGCCTACAAACATTCTCAAGCTGCTGTAGCACTGCTTCCCCCCAAAATCCTAATTTAGTACCCTTTTACGATAATTTTTTCCCTTAATTCTTTCTTCCCTTTGATAACCAGAGTTCTAGAAAAAGCTATTTTTCTCTCACTATCTCTATTTCCTTTCCTCTTACTTTTCAGACAATTTCAATATAGCACCAGTAAATAGAAACAATTCTCTCTAAAGTCCTCAACGATCTCTTTAATTGCCAATCTGATGGCCACTTCTTTTCTTCCCCATTGACTTCTCGGCAACTTTTAACACTGATAATCACTGTCTCCTCCTGGATGCCTTCTTCTCTCCAGGCTTTTGTGATACTGCTCTCTTTCTATCTATAAGCTCATCCCTTTAGTTTCCTTTGCTAAGCACATCCTCCATACCAGGTATACAGGTACAATAATATACTATGGTCAGCTCACAAGAGCTGACGATTAGATTTTCAGTGAGCATCTGTACCTCAAAAATCAGCAAATGCTACACATTAGGGCTTGATTTATCGTTTTGTCAATTATCTACAGTTAAGAGTGATGGAAAAAATGTGAAGACTGAAGATTAAAAATGTCTCAAGTTTTCAGAAGTCCAGTTATAAAATACTTACTAGCACACCTAGGTTGTACTACCCAATGTTCTGTCCTGGGTCTTCTTCTCTTCCTACACTCTTTCAACAACCCCATAAATTCCTATGGATTTAATAATTACCTTTATGTAGATGGTTTTCAGATTAATTGATCTATTGATATATCCATCTTTCTTTTTTCCCTTTCCTTCCTTCCTATCTCAAGGTCTAAAACCACCAACTGCCTGGAAGACATTCCAAGCTGGATACCCCAGCTTTTCAGGTACTCAACTTGTATAATACAGAACTCATTACATTTCCCCCAAAGCTACTTCTTTTTCTGATTTCTCTATTTTTGTTGAGGGCATCATCAGTTGTAGAGTTTCACAACTTCTGAATCATTGCTGATTCTTCATCTCACCTACTCCATACATTTAATCATCTGCTAAGTCTTGTCTTTTGCCTCCACGATATTTTTTGTTTTTCTTCTCCACTCACACAATCAATGTAGTTTCATTCCTCACCTGAACTACTACAACAGTCTCTTAATTACCCTCCTTGATTGAAGTTTTTCCCCTTTTGAATCTGACTTCTACACATATGCCAGTGTAATATTCCTAAAGTTACATATCAAATCATGTTACTTCCCTCCTCAATAAAAATTCAGTAGCTTCCTATGACCTCTAAGATTGAACACAGACTCCTCTATTTTGCACTTTGTAACGGAGTCCCAGGCTATCTTTCATTTCTACATATTACTTTCATTCATGTACTTTACAAGCCAGATAAGTAAACTGGTGTATAGCCAGTTCTCACTTAACATAAGTGGATTGTCCCATAGACCCCTTCTCTTCATCATGGTCCCCCTCCTGGCTCTGTGGCCCATAGCTGGAGCAGAGGACTCCTGATGAGGGGTCTACACCATAATGCCTCTGCTGTTTCTTTCCCCTCCCACCTGCTGGGAGCCAGAGCCAGGAGTCCCACCTGCTGTGGAATTGAATTTGTGTAAATTCTACATAAACCAAGAACAGTTTTCTTAATTTTATATGTTATATTTAAGTGCTGTCTTCCCTGATAGAAATCTAGCTCCTTGAGGGCAGGAATTACTTTATTTGGGTCTATACCCCTAGGACATAGTGTTTTTAACACTATGCTAGAACTTAATAAATGTTTGTTTTCAGAGCAATCTTAATTTTAGTGCCAGCAGTTAGGAGTGGGGAAAGGAAGGGAACCCCCATCATTTATTAGCATTATTGTTATCATTGCTATATTGCGCTTAAACCCCTTCAGGAATGGTCTGAATGGGCAGTGCTCTTGATCTTATTTTTAACTAAGGTGGCAGCAAATTATCAACTAAAACCTACGAAGTCCACCAAACAAGGAGGTGGGGCATGTGTTACTCTTGGCCCAGAGACCTAAGGAAGATGTATGAAACAAAGCATAAGGAATTAAGCATATGGCTCAAACTTTAATCCAGGACAGGCTTATGGTTAGATGTACCAGTTCTGAAGTACAGGATGTATTTTTCTTAAATATGATATAGGTACATTTGTAATATATAAGAAAGAAAAAGAAGATAGGGAGAGGGTAATAAAAAAGTTAAGGTTCAGAAGAAAAAAGAGTAATTTAGAGAAATATTTAATGAAGATTTTTAAAAAATCTTTTAAACCCTTCTCATCTCTGCTAAAAAAAGTTACCAAAAAATAAACATCTCCCTGTACAATTTTTCCATTTTATTTTTCTTGTATCTTCTCTCTCTCTAGCACTGTAATAAATGGGCACATGGTCAAACACAGCACAGAAGTTGCTCTTTAAGTTTCACTAACTACTTCAGTAGTGGTCAATAGCAGAAAAATTTGGAAGTACAGTATGGAAATTTTATTCCTTTTATGCCCAAATAAGGAAGATTTAATTGATAATTCCATAGACCTAATAAGAATAGTGTTAAAAAAACAAAAAACACAAAACAAAACAAAACAAACCTCCAAAGGGTATTTTCCTCTCAGTTTCCGATCCTAAGCAAGCCTAAACTATGCATTAATCTTCACATCAAATTTCCAAATGATACAAAACAAATAATTTTACCTTTGGAACTGGATTTGGGAATATTCCCATTGTGGTCTTGGTTGTAGGATTTTACTGGACTGTGTGTTTCATTCTCTTCTGGACACAGGTAAACTTCAATAGGTCCTTGGTTACTTGATAAATGTATTTGTAGGCTCTACAAATATATGTATATATATATATATATAAAAATCTACAGTAGGAGGTGAGACTTTGGCAACTTTCCCTACTATATTTCATTATGGTTTCATCACAGAAATGGAGTAACTGCCAAATAAGCATGCTCCTGAGACCATCAATATTACTGAAAGATATTTTTCCTCCTTCAGGGTTTATCAAGAATTTAGAAAAGAAATTAAAAACAAAACAAAACACCTCTTTTATGGGCCTTTGAAAAGGGTGCCACTAGTGAAGTTTTTGAATCACCATCACTTATCTGATACATAATATTAAAAGGTCCACCTTACTAGTGTCGAACAAAGAAATTTTTAATAGTATTTTGAAATTTTGACATTTTGAAATTGACATCAACTGTACTGAATGAACAAAGGATGATATTTCCAAGTGACAATAAAGAGAATGTAGCACACACTTTTATTAGTCATTAATTTTTCTTAAAACAAAATTTAAAAAAATTATAAAATTATATTACCTTCCTTAATTGAAGTGCTCTTAGGCCAAGTATAGACTAAGTTAATATAATGAAGAAAATATATATGAAAACAGTTAATGTATATGAAGAAAAAATACTCTTATTTCTTCAAATATTTAATTCTACCTTTGAACTAAAAGCTCTTTAATAATGAAGATAACATTTTTCCAATTATAATTTTAAAAAAATGAATCAAAAAACTATTTCCTTTACTCTCCACTTGTACCCTCCTCCCAGAAAAAAAACCAAAACCCTTGTAATAAACATTCAGTATTGAGCAGAACAAATTGCTGCATTGACTATGTCCTCAAAAAAATATAGAAGTTAGATTATTATTGGTTAACTCACAAAAGCCTCAAGACAAATTCACACCTCCTACTGCAAACCAGAAGAAATAGCAAGTATTCAGGAGAAAATGATGCACTGATTTTCCCATTTCATGATAAGAAAATATTTATAGCTGAAACTTTTGCAACAACAGATATTTTTAGTCTTATCCTTACCTCTAAGGGATCAGGCACTTCAAGTCTTGTTTCTGGAGGGGCTTTCACAACTATAACAGTTTGGTCTTTAAGGCCACTAATTTTTCGGATATCTTGATATGTAACATAAGCTAATGTGATTAGTGTTAAAGAAACCTTACCATATAATTGACAAAAGTATCCTTTAAAAGTTAACAACAAATCACTAAACAGTATTGATACAAAAAGCAAAAGGTTTTACTTCAATTATATTAGTGAATCTCTCTTGGCCCTTTGATCATCATCATGATTGACTCCCTTGTGATTTTTTTTTTCTCCCTCTAAGACTGTTATGAACCACCTGTTATTTTTCCAAGGAAGATATTATCAAAATCTTGTTGTGATTAAATCATCCTTTCTTCACTTCCTGTTAGTGGGACTGCTGGAGGTGGAAAGTGAGATTATAAAAATGGTGAGCACAGATTAGCCATTTTTCCTGGAGAGGAGAAAAAAAATCCCTAAACAACCTTAATAACTAGGTGAAGTTGGCAGCTGGGCTGGGGCAGGTGTGAACAGCTAATTGGACCTCAGTGGGTATCACTGGCTCTAGGCTTTACAAATGGGCCAAGAGAAATGCAACCGAAGTGGAAACCTGGTGGGAGATGATAGTCAGGAGTGCCAAGATTTCAAGTTAAGAAAGACAGGGAAGGACTATAGGCTGAAATGCTGGCAATGTCACAACAAATGATGATGGAGCAAAAGTTCATCTACCAAAAATTCCATGCCAATTTTCTCCCGAGTCGTTCATTGTTCCCATAGCCATCCCTCCCTTCCTCCTTACACTCCCAGCCCTGCTTGTTCAAATTGTTCTCCTCCAAAAGTTACCTTAAAGGTTATCTCTTCTACCTTCTAAAGCTTCCCTGATTCCCAAAAGTAAAAAATGATCTTTTCCACTTTGGGCCGCACCTAACATTTTGCATCCTTTTGATACTTTTGTGATATTTCAATTATTATCAGAGCTTACTTGTCCGTATGTTATACCCCTTACTACTAGATGGAGGATGCCCTGTTGGCAGGGACCTTCTATTCTGTCTACCATAATGCCAATCACACAGCAGACCCTTAAAGAAATTTTTGTTGAACTGAAGTGATTGATAAGAGGCTACTGAGGGTGGATAAGGCTAAAGTAATAAGAAATCACTGGGAATTGTTTTAAATGTTTTTTAGGGTTGGTTTGATTACTAATATGTTAGGATGAGACTTCTTCAATCTATGAACTCAATTTTGTACTCTGTCATTTATCCCCTTGTTTGCCTTTTTGGAGGGGGAAGGGGGAAAAGGAGGAGGGAAAAACAATCTCTATCTCAGGATAGCTAAGGGGGGGGGAGGGGAAAGGCATATTATCCATGGTCATCAGTCATGCAAAGGCTACTTGGGAGAAGTGTAAAAGCCACATAAATATAGTGGAAGAAAGATGGCAGGTGAGAAAGACGAATCTCTGCCAATATAGTTTTGTGATATGGCCTTAAAAAAAAAAGGAAACCTCAGAAAGGATAGTTTGGGATTCAATTGTAAGTGCCATGTTGCTTCTGATGTGAGGTTCTTTCTTTACATTGGCCAGTTCTGATTAGCATGAGAAAATCAAGGCTTATCTTTGCAGGCACATTTTTTTATTGCCACATGTATGTGATAAAGGCTTATTAAAATAAACCTCATCCACAATTACTCAATCTTGCTGTAGGAAAGGAAATTTCAACATATTTGTCAACAAGTTGTACAAAACTGGCAAAAGAACAGAAAATTAAAGTGAATTGTGCAAACACACTTTAAACATATGAACCTGAAAGGTCTTTCTTTCTGGCTTGTTCCTGAATTTGTTCCATTAAGGTCAGCAACCTGCAGTGAGCCTTTTACATTTACAATAAAGTGCTGAGAAGGCTGATGTAGATGACAATGCAAATGTAACTATCACATGTCCTGAAGGGCTGTTCATCAGGTACTAACAGCTCCTCTGGGATTTGGTACAAAAAAATTGAAGAACTAGAACAATCCGTTGCAGGGGGCTACTCCATGCTGGTCATTATTGCCAACAGAACCAGCTCAGCTATTCTCTATTTCACTAATAATCATCCCTCCTTCTCAGCACACTATCTTGTGGACACAAATGTTTAATTCAATTAGTGATGAGTAACTGACACAAAGCCCAAAAAACTATCAAAATGTTACCCAAAAATTATTCTAGATGGGAAAAATAGATGATTCCCTAAATTCAGAAAAAGGCTACTAAGATATATTTTGTTTCTTAGGCCCCAAAACATGGCAGGTCAATGCAACTATAACATATAATGTTTTATTTCCCCACTGACAAAAGTTAAGTGTCAAATAATCAGAAATTTTAGGTTGAAATAAATCTTGGGAGTCTCATTGAATTTGCTATTTAATAATAAAGCATTTATTTTTTTCTCCAATGATTTACAAAAAATAACAAAAACAAAAACAAAATTTCTTGGCTATGTCTTCAAAGCAAAATTTGCTCTTTAAGATGCAAAAACATCAAGAATAAGTTTTCATGAGACATGAGCTAAAATTTCTCTCTGTGACACTCATGCCTTTAAAAAGACAATCTTGGGATTCCATTTTTAATGGCATGATAATATCCTTTTTTCCCTCTGTTTTTTCAGTCCTTTTATTCTCCAATCACATTTAGGATTATAATATTCTAATGGTTATAACATCTAGCAAAGAGAAATCCAGAACCTTAACAGTGTCAGGGACCTACTAAAAATCTATGAAACACACTAAAGTTAAATCTAATGCAAAGTTGTCATCAAAATTAATGCTGCTGTACTAAGTAGTTAGTAATACCAAAACTCTATACTGTAAAAAATTTAGTGAAGTACCATGTCCCAGTGACTTGTGTGTATACAAGTTGTTTCCAAAAAGAATTCTTAATTTCTCTTAAAACAACACAGATGTTAGATCTAACCTATCTCTTAATGAGATCATGAAAACATTTTTAATACATTTTCCTTACTTTCTAAATCAGGTTAATTATTGAATATTAAAATACACATCCCTCACTAGTCCTCTGAGCATACAGCACTTCCGCATTAAATTAAAAGAAACCTTTAAGCCAGGAAATTGTTTTATTAGAGCTCTAGAATGGGCACAAGGCAACCCAATGAAGTGCAGTAAAGGATATTTTTGATTTTCTGAATCTTCTGTTAACAGTTTAAGGTCTAGGGTGCAGCTTTGAATCAGTTCATCTAGCTTCTTCTCTTCCTGACTGAGCTCCGTCACCTCCTTTGACAAACCTTGACACTGAGCCAACATGCCCCCATCATCAGAGAGACTGCAGCCCCTAGAAATTAAAAGAGATTATTTTATACAACTATTCATAAAACTTCAGGAGAACAGGGAAGTGGGGGTGGGTTGGGAGTAGAACAGAAGTGGGAATGGTTCATTTCATAAGCCTCCCTGACATGTAGAGTATAAAGAATAAAGCTTACACTTTGTAAGCCAAGTTTTAAAATAAACATTTATACAAAATTTTTACATAAATGCAGTCCTACAGTTTTCACTGCAACATCACAACAGAATCAAGACCATTATTTTTATTTTAGAATATTTTTCCTTCAGATGAAGGTCTGAATTAAAAGGAAAACAGAATAAACCCATTTGACTTAAGTAATAACTCATAACAGAAACAGAAAGTGAAAGACTTTTGATTAAGAAGTAGACCAAAAGAACCCAAATTAAAAGCTGGAGAGTTCCAACTCTAAGTTATATTGTACAAAGAGTGGTCTATCAAGAGAATCAGTGAAGCTTCATCATCAGTAATTAATAAGAAAAGTAGGGTGAGGGGAACAGATATCATGAAGGTCTAACAGTTCTCTCCTCTCTTTGTCTCCCTTCCCCCTCCAGCCAAATGGACAAAATTTCAATGCACCGACTTCTTTCAAATGCCAGAAAGAGGTCCAGCTTTTCACTGCTGAAGCTACCAGGTATATAAAGGTACCAGGTACTTGTGCTTGTGCTTGAAATAATTTAATGCTTTTCTCCTTTTTTTTAGGTATTCTGTCAATAATTCAAAGATTACCATCAACTTTTGCAATGATTTAGCTCTCTCAAATGGGTGTATGTGAAGTACTGCCATACCTCTTATTTTATAGATAACAAAACTGAGGCCTAAGTATTGAGAATCCTGGCTAAAATCATACAGATAATAAAGAAAGGAAAAGATCAAACTAAGTCATAGAATTACTGAACATTGACACAGGCTTAGTTAGTTTGATATGTATACCAAAGTCACAATTTATTTCCTATTTTTATTTTTAGAAGATCAAAAGTACAAATATAGGTATCTATCTCATGGATCACGTATGCAAGCATGCACATGTACAATCACCTGTCATTCAAAAATAAATTCTGGTTGGTAATTGAGACAGTACTGTTTATTTAAAAAGATTTTTCTAAGTTAATCAAACAAATTCTTCTCTTTGATATTTTTCAAATAAAAAGCCCAGTTATTTTTACCTTTAAGATTATTTGGGCTAAGGAACCAAACACATGAAGGGAGATGATGAATCAAGGGAATGGCGGATATGAGAATGGGAAGGAAAGAAGTTAGGTTTGAAAGAAAATCTACTACATTTAAAAGCTATTCCCCATTTTGAGAGGGACTGATACTCACATCCACTGTACGTTGTTTTTAGATTTCTTCTTAATGAGGTGGATGCCTTCCAGCACATTGGTGATATCATAAATTCTCCTCTTTTGCACTTTAAGCACTTCGGCTGCCTTGTTCAAATCCAAGACCCCATCTGGGGATTGGCTCAAGAGTTGAATGAACTTCTTGGTGAGCAGACCAAGTGACGTATCATACCGTGTTTTTTCTGAGGGAGATTTTGGAGCTTGAAGAAAAACAAAAAACCGAACGGGTAGGGGATGGGGGTGAAGGTAAAGAACTGAAGGGTTCCTTTGCAATGAAGCAAGCCTTCTTTCCCATTCCAGCACATGAGTTAGCATCCAAAGCACAGGATTTTGTTTTTTTTTTTTTTTGGCAAGTTACACAGAGTAAAGTTTTGGAATAAAAAAGACAGTAGCAGAAAGTTTCTAAAAGGGATTAGCTCCTTACATTTAGGGGGTGTGTGTGTGTGTGTGTGTGTGTGTGTAGATGCTCTAAGATGCGTGATAATAGGTAAAATTATTCCAAGCAATTCTGTGATTTTTTAGTAAATAAATCACTTCCATCAGTTGTATTATAATCAAGCTTTAATGCATTTTTGCACATTGGCCAGCTTTTCAAACAAGACTTTATAGAGTCATCTAAAGGACCTCAGATGCTATCTAATCTAGAACCCTCATTTTACAGATAGGAAGCATCAGATGGAAGGGGTAACAGACAGAATTTGAATTGAGATTTTTTTACTTCAAATTCAGTGAAGTTTCCACTTTCCCATAAATTAAATTATTAAACATTTATCATCTATGTGCAAAGTTACCTGCCTTTTTTATATGCTTAAAGAATTCTATCTTCCATTAAATATTACTTGACTTAGTAAGCCCTCATGAAGATGACAAGATCTTAGAGGTAAATACAGTTGGAAGGAACTTTAGGAGTGATAGAAGCCAATGCTCTTTCTATTTAACATGACACAGCAACTTGGCTTCTCCAGTCAAAGGATTCTCTTGAGCATCTCCCTACTCTATACAATTTTTCTTTCTTCCATTTAAGTGACTATGGGAAGAATTTTGGACTTAGAAGGCAACTTAATCCAACTTCAATTTAAAAGGAGGAAATTGAGTCCCAAACAACTTATGTGACTGACCATGGTTACAGAGGTAATAGTAGTTACTACCATAATTTCACTGATCTTAATCAAGTCTAATGGTACATAGCTACAGAATCAATGTGTGGGGGAGCTGCTCATCTGGATCTGGTTACTCTCAACACCAATTACATAAAATTAAATTTGATTACAGAACAGTGCTAAACACATTTCATAATTCAAGTTAAAAATGTAACTGTATATTGCAGTAAAGATATCCCAATGACATAGCATCCATGCACAGACATACACTCAGCAAGTTTCGCTTAGAAAATTGCGCGTGCTTTTGGGGATGGGGTGGGAAAGAGGACAGAAACAGAAAAGAAATTAAAAAGAATGAAATATGGGCCAATATTATTACAAATTTTGCACTCTTTCAGCCACATGCCATGAAAATTGGGACTCCTACACCAAAAAAAGAATAATGAATATTTTCTTACTTTTTGGACTATCTGGACTTCTTACTGCGGCTCTTCCTTTGCCTTTTGGGGTTTTTAGACCATCTGAGAGAAAATGATGACCACTTTCGCCTAGCTCCAGCCTTCGTTTTGCCTGCAAGAAAGTACAACCATATCCATCACTGCTTATATCTAAAAAAATTTAAGTAACGAAAGACAAAAATGCTCCCAATTCCACAAAAATCACTGTGGAATTGGGAGATGGCAAGGGGCACAGGGGCAGTGTCAATCATTAGAGTTAAGATAAATTACAGAGAATGAAACTCAGGCTACAACCAGCGAAACACTAAATAATACTTCACACCATCAAACGTGGTAAACTAGAATCCTAACAATAAATTCTTATTCAATTTAATAATTATTTCTGGAGTGACAATTATGTGTCCAGTATTGTGCTGGATGTTAGCAGTGACTTAACTTAATAATAATAATATCAACAAATTTCATAGTTTCCTTCCCACACAAAATATACTCAAATAAATCACATAGAGATATCTAGCACTTACATTCAGCTGAGATCTTAGTCTTCTTATAAAGGCCTATTCAATAAAACTTCTTAGAACCACCACTGTTTAATCTAAGACAATGTTTAATATCTAATACTGGATTTGTATTGAGGAAGAAACATAAGGCATCTCTTAATAGCAGAAATGTCATTCTAGTTTCAAATCTTACAACAGATTTCACCACAGGACTTAAAATATGGGATTTAAAAAAATGTTTAAATCAATTTAATTCAACAATCATTATGCACCTATGATGGAAGTATACTATGCTGCATGAGACTTCCAAATTAGTTTTTTTTTTTTTCCCTCTTAAAGTAGTTTTTGTCTTCAAGCTTACAATCTAAGTCAGGTATATAAGTAACTATGGTTCAGGTAGTTTGAGAGATTGAAAGAGGGAAAGATAATAACATTAATTTTTAGTGGAAAAAAAATCTCAGCCTGAACAAGACCATGTTTCATTAACTAAAATCTACAACACGGAGTAGCAGAGTTTCTCTTGTAACCAAGATTAGCACTGTTTGTTACTTTTATTATTATTTCAAGTATTAGAAACCATGGCAGAATTTTAGCAGGGATGGATGCTGGAATTGGTTGGAAAGAATATAGGGATCTTCACCTTTTCTATATGTCAATTTCTTTTCTCTCCTCAACTTCCTGTCCCACCTCCCCAGAGTAGGGGGAAACAAGGAAAAGACTCAACTGAAAGCTTCTTTTCATTTTTTGATAATTGGATATCTGTGCATTACTGGTTAAAATGTAAATGTTTAATTAGGAAACTAGTATCTCTCTGCATATACAACACAAAATAAATATAAATATGGATTTTCTCATTTTTGATTTGGCATATACAATAGTACTTTTTATGTTAAACTTGGTAGAAATATTTGTTAAATCCAATATATGCATACATATTTATACAATTATCTTGCTGCCCAAGAAAAATCAAATCAAACCAGAAAAAAAAAAAAAGAGGGAAACAAAATAAAATGCAAGCAAACAACAAAAAGAGTGAAAATGCTATGTTGTGAATCACACTCACTTCCCACAGTCCTTTCTCTGGGTGTAGATGGCTCTCTTCATCACCAAACCATTGAAAGTGGTCTGAATCATCTCATATTCTGTGTTTTGTTAATGATTTTCATTTACAGACTAACTTGTTTACAAAGATTCTGACATGTTTTCTCTTTTGATTCTTAAAGCTACCATACATTTTAATTGCCATTTTATAAACTAAACTGACAGGTTCAAGGAGCGGTTAATAATTGCTAGGAATTGGATTCAGGTCTCCTAACTGAAAGTGGTTTCTTTGCAAAAAACAAACAAAATTTAAGGTGCTATTTAAATGTTACTTATTGTTATTATTAATAATTATTATGATGCACATGGTTCCAAATTGGTATTTGCAATGTAACATTAGGTTCAACAGATCCATAATGTCTGTTTGTACAAATGAATTAAAAGAAATAGAATTAAATGACCGAAGAGATCATTTTGTCCAACCTTTCAGTTTACACAGAAAAAAAACAAACCCAGAAGTGATTTGCCCAATGTTACTTTTAAAAAAGTCTTAATATTTTCAGGTTGAAAGACAAACACAAAACACATAAATTTTATGGTGTCTAAACTCCAAGTTAACTTTATCTAGAGCCAGCTAAAATAAAATATATATATATATATATAAACCAAATACAAATTCAAATAGTAAGTGATAGCCAGGACTAGTTAGGTTCCTGACCTACCACATTATATTAATGTCCTAGAATCAAAGTTCAGATGAAATCTGTATGTTGGAGCCAAAGTTGGTGAAAAATCTGTAGAACTTCTACCTCAGAGAGCTGTGAATTCTATTCTGGTACAGATCTAAGAAGGAATTATCAATTTAATACCTGAACAGACAAGCCTGAAAGAGAACTGAGGAATGAAGCAGGTATGGGAGAAAGCAAAAACAAGTTTAACAGGTGCCAGCCATGACAGGCAAGAAGGCATCTTCCAGATGCGTGGGTGAATATATAGACACAACACTGGAGTAGAGAAAATTATATAGTTGGGGAAGGGACAGAGAAAGATATTCACAGCTAGGTAGGAAAAAATGAACAAATCAAACACTGGAGCAGAGATGGGGGAAAGGCCACCTCTTGCTTTATCTTAACAACAGCAGAGTGGCTTTCTGCTAAATTACAAATCCTAACAGTTCCAGTGATCCTAGTTAAGTGGAGACTAGGAAAGTGGATAGGGCAACCTAAAGGAGACAAAAAAAGGAAGAGTCAAAAGGGTACAGATAAGACTTAATTTGAAAGCCTTTATTACACAAAGTGAACAGGTAATATTTCTATTTTTTTTTCAAATTAAGAACTTAATTATAGATGTCAAAAATGTACATTTCAATATTAAAAAAATCAAAAGGGGAAGATTATATGTAAATGAAAAAGGATGAGAGAAAAATGCCCACTATATATATATATGAGAGAGAAGAAGAGAAAACCCTTGCAATAAATCTGGATAGTCAAACAAATCCTGCATACTCCACAAGCCATTGTGTGCCTTATCCTGTACACCGAGTCCATAACTCTCTCTCTGGTTGTAGGCCACCTGCCCTTGGAATTGGGCTGGGTATTTTGCTGGAGTATTTAAGTCTTTCATTGTTGTTGTTGTTACTGCTTAATTGTTCTTAGTTTTATCCAGTCACGCAATAATAGCCCATTATATTAGTATACTGTAATTTGTTTGACTGTCCATATTGAAAGACAATCTCGTAGTTTTCAGTACTTCCCTTATTAGTAACTTGGAGCATTTAAAAATATATATAGAAATTTCATTCACTGCCGTTGCTGTGGCTACTTACCAGTAAATATTGCATGTTATTCTGCAAAGCATTGTCAACTTGCTGTTTAATGTTTACATTGAATTAGACTTGGGTTTTCTTATAATGCATTTTCGTACAGATCTATCACATCATTTGAAGATGATGAGGAATGTGGATAAATGATTATTTTGTCTTTTTAGTTTTCAAGGTGATAATGGTTAGATATTGTAGCTGATGCTTTTGTGGTTTCTTTATCATGTTTCTTTCAACTATTTCATTTTAAATTGGCTTTACATAAAATAAATAAAAATGGAAAATAACTTCAAAAAATATAGCTGTTAGCATGGATTTACTTTTTTGAAAACAGCATTTTCATATCCTTTGACCACTTCTCAAATGGAAAATATAAATTTTACAAGAATATGTCAAAGTTCATTTCCTGTCCTTTCAAACTGTGAATACTGTGTCTGAAAACAGTTCAATTTGTAATAAATTTATGTTCTTTTTCTGCCCTATCACATATCAAGTTTTTCATTTTTGAAAGAAACAACACCTTGCACACTTTTACAATTTAAAAGTATATTACATATGAAACTGAATTTTTGTTATATGTGTTTTCCTCCTACTATCCATAGTTTGTTTAAAAATATTTGTATGCCTCTGTATATATGCACATATGTAATTCCAATTAAAAATAGTAGTTCCAACACTGCTTTGTCTATCTTTTTCTGAATTTTCTTTTGCTCATTTATTTTTCTTCTTTAATGTATTCATTAAAAGATAACAACCTTCTTGATGTCCCACCAAGAAAAAAAAGACCTTATAAGAAATAAGTATAGTCATGAAAACCAATTTCATACATTGGTTAAATATATGAATCTCTCTCTTTCTCTCTGAAGCAACTTGGGACCCAAAGCTAAAAATTTCATAGCATTTTATCACTTTGTGTTATTGATTTTAATATCCTAAAACATATCTAGTCAGTAACAAAGACAAAAATAAAAGTCCCTGCCCTCAAAGACCTCATATTATATGGTTTAACTCACACAGGACAAAGACAAATGTAGTTAATTAAGAATTGCTAAAAACTAAAAATTCTAATTCTTCTTCTTACCTCTGCTCTATTATTGTTATTTCTATGTCTTTTTAGAAAGAGAATTATGTAATTAAGTTCTTCTTTCTACTTTAATCAACATTTTCTGTGTTAAATTTCTGTATTATAGTTTAGTCAATAGGCTCAAACATTATCGGATCACCTAAGAATGCCCTACATTGATGAAATCACCAGTCTAGGCTATTTCAAAGCAATATGTCTCATACAAGATTATATCCTTAAGTTATAAAACATGTTAGTTTTTGGTGAAAGAGATTTTAATAGAGAAATACAGTAGGTTTGTCCTAATTTCAAGAATATAAACAAATACTAAAAAGAAAAATTAGACACATCTTAATGTCTCAAGTTAACCTATCAAATTCTTTAAATTTTCCTCATATAGAAACATTTTGAAAAGAATAATCAAGTCCTAAGAATAAATTTTTATCATAATATTAATTTTAGAGCCAATCCATGAAAAATTACCTTAACTGAAGATATCTTAATTTTTTTTATTGCCTTTTAATTTGGCATTTGAAGATAACATGTTCCTAATTCTTTTATTAAAACGGGGTGTGCATTTTATCCATTTGCAAAAGACTTCTGTTGATATCTGCTAAACAAAACACATTTTTTTTTCTCCCTTTTCAGAAAACACCTTATGAATTTTCTTTAGCTAGTAAGCCTGATTTTGGGAAGTCTCAGGATCGGACTCCTTTGGTTTCATGAAGGAGTGTTTGCATCCATTTGAGTATAACTCAGGTCTTGGGATGGTTTGTGCTGCTGGCACTTTACATTCTCATCAATTCAGTAACAAGGGGTAGCAGGCAAGATAGTTGGTCCTAGTGGATACAGTTCCACAAATACCCCATTGTGAAGGATCTCCGCTAATGAAATCCAGAAGAGTGCTTTTTGATTTTTTTTTTTTAATGAACCTGGGAACTATTTGAAGAACTTCCTCTTAAGTACTGAAATGTTAAATTTAAAAATACAAATTATTTTTGCAATGGTTGGTACTCTGGTTGTAAATAAAGCTTTACATCTGTTACTCATGTGTTTTTTCAGGAGTATCCCATAATCTTTCAAAAATGCCCTGAAGGCTTATGATCATGAAGAATAATGTTTTCCTTTTCCTTTTCTATTTCCTTCTTAGTAACAAGCTCCATCACAAAACCATAAGGCAGGAGATGTGGTGATAAAGACAGAGCATGCACCAATGACCACAGTTAATTCTAGTCATTTTTGCTCTCAAGGAACCTTAGAAAAACATGTGTTTAGTTTGTTCCCTTTCTCCAAGCTTATTCCAAAGTCTATTCTCAACTTGAGGGTCACTATGTATCTTATGTAGGGAGAGATATTTCTAAGTTCTTTAACTGAAAAGGTGGATAGATAAGGCTAAGATTAGGGTAAATAATCAATAGCATAAGACAAAACACTTTTTTAAAATACAGAAAGCTGTAGGCTATGTCATCATTTTCAAATTTGCCTGAATTTCATGATTACTTTTCTGCCATTTCCCTACAAATTTACTGTACAGTTAATTACTATGAAGAAATTAATCGCTTAAATTGATATAAACTAGATGCTAAAAAGTATATCTTTTCTGTGATCTTTTTTACACATATAACAAATAGCAGATAGCATATATACCAAAGATAACTGTTTTTGGCCTTTTAGCAAGTTTTAACCACTTATTATTATTATCATTTGAAGTAAAATTGAATTTGCATTGTTCTTCAGTCTCCACAGGGAATCTATGAACTACTAAGGGATGTTTAAAACATTATATTCAAAATCAGAGGTAGGCAACCCATAGTTTAAATATAGTATATTATAATCCATTTTGTTTGGCATCCTTGAGAAATCTTGAGAATTAATTAATGGCTTTAGATTGACTGGATGCATGGGTCTGACTGGGTCATCTTCAATGCTATCAATTCTGTTGCTGGGAAATTTATTTTCCTGTATTGTTAACATCTTTAGGAACTAAAAGGAGAAGCAATCATTATGCCTGCTAAAGGAACATTAAATTTGCTAAAAAAAAAAGAGACACAACTTGAAAATTTGGTTTTTAACTCTTAGATTTCCTATCTCTTTTAGACATGCTTGTTTCTTATGGTATCATGTTCAGCTACTGTAGACTCAGTGTTCTATTATTACAGAAACTAAGTCTCTTAACTCCAGTTCTCCCAACCTCCTGAGGAAAAAAGAAATTTTACTTAGTAGGTATCAAAAAACAAAACAAAACAACACAACTCATTTTCTTGGTTGAGCTTACTACCTCCCATATGGATATATTTGATAAGCAAAGATTTCTGGGAGTTCTACAAACAGCTATGGATTAAGAAGGGGAGCTTATATGAAAAAAATGAGCAATGTTGGGGAAAAAAGGAAACTCTAAGATCTTCTTATCCCATGCTCTACTCCCAACCATATAAGTGGGAGTTTAAAAAACAAAACCAACACAAACATAAATGGCTACCATAGAAAAAGGGTAGTGAACATATTGTCAAAATTCAAGCTGGCATCTTTGCCAAACCCTAAATTTAAACACTTTTTTTTACCCTTCCAAAAAAATTTCACTTGTTGGTAAGATCAAAGGCATTCCTGCAGTTAAAGTCAAGATAAGCAAGATGACTGCAAAAATCTGATGTACTGATTATAACAGAGATGGGTAAAAGATCAAGTACACCAAGAGATGCTCTTTTATTGTTTTTGGTACAGAATTCTTTTTTGGATACGAGGTATGATTTCATTTCTGTAAGGAACACAAGGTGAGTAAAATTTACCAATGCTAATCACAATCTGCTTTGCAACTTAGTATAAACTTTTGCCTTCGTGGGCACTCTAAGAGATTCAAAAAGCTATATATCAACAGCAGGATTTGAACACAGATCTTGGATTTGAAAACAGCAATTTATTCACATTATCTAAGTTGTGTTTTGATTTCATTTTCCATGCATATTGTTGTCTTATTGATTGAGTAAGTGGTTGAAGTACACTTCTTTGAGAATAAAGGGAAAAAAACCATTCCAAATCCCTTCAGTTTTTATGTGCATTCATTCTGTATTTATTTTGATCACGATTTTACTGTAGGATGCTGAGTTTATTAGATATTTTTTGTATCAAGTATCACTTTCCTTGGGACTTGTATGGCTTATCTATGAAGGTCAAGTACAAGGTGTTGATCATCAATTATGATCCCTTTTTCCCTTTTTTCTTTTTCCTGTCAAGGACCTGCAACATCTCCAAGGTAGCCACCCAGAGTTTGGGCAGACGGTATACTGTACCATCTCCTTGGGAAGGATGACTTGGCTGAGTTCCACAACTGTCAGATGCCAGTTTTACATCTGGTGTTTATCTCCTCAATGATGTCAACAGAGGCTGGATCCACTTCATTATGATGTGGTGTGTTCAATGCTGACAGTGTTTCTGAGTAGAAACATTTTAATCATTCACAAAAACAGAACATATGAAGGCTTGAGATGCTCTTTATTTATTTATTTTTTTGAAGTTGCTTGCATTGGTGAATGTGACTGACCATTGAAAAGCCAGTACCTGTTTATGTACCTAGGTTTATTTTAAAGTTTTTTCTGCCCCAGAGAATGAATCTTTACCTATAATGACAATTCAGAAGAGATTACATCATTCTTAGAAGTCTAAGCTCAAGGGCAGGCACCCCTTTTTGGGGACTGTCTCAGAATCCCCTTGGCCTGGCAAATCATAGGGGCTTAAAAATGTTTTTTTTCACTTTTGTCTTCATTTATTACCTGTCACTACTTCAACAGCATTGAAATAGAAATATCAGAAGTTTTATTTTGTTTGGGAGAAAGGGGGGGAGGAAAGGAAAGGTAATAAAGGTTGATGGTTCTTGGTGTATTAATTTTTCTACTTTAATGGAAGACCTTTCTAATCAATGGTCAAATTTATTAAGGGCCTACTAAGTGCTAAGCACAAGGGATACAAGTAAAAAAGAGAAAGTTATCTCTGCCATTCAAGATCTTACAATTTAATGGAGGAAGACAAAAGAAAGCTGAAAAAGTCAGGGAGGAGGGATGATAGGGGGTAGGGGCAGGGTTATGGGAGAGTCCAGGTGAAGATGTACAGTTAATGGGGAAAAGTGAGTCTTCTTTCTTTCTTTTTTAAACTTTTTATTTTTAAAAAGAGAAAAAAAACAACAACAAAAGTGAAAATACTATGCTATGATCCCACTCAGTCCCCACAGACCCTTCTCTGGGTGCAGATGGTGAACCTTCTTTAGAGGCTTTTACTGCATGACTCCAATCAGAGGGCCAAGAGTCCTGAATGGGGGAGCACCAAAAACTATTTCCTTTAAATTTGTTTCTTCTCAATATTACCCTTCAGGATGGCATTTTCTGAATTGCTGATTGCCCACCATTATCAACTTAAGCTCTTTCTTCTCTTTTCCCTGTCTCTTCTTGCCATCTTTTGCTTCACTATCTCAGGGAGTAGTCTCTCAAGCAGGCAAAATTCTCATTTCACAGTGTACCAAGCCACTGCTTTTGGGATCAGATCTGGAGTCTGAAGGAGGGATTTTAAAGGTCAACTAAACCAACCCTGTCATTTTCCAAAGAAGACAGTGAAGACTTTGTAATAATTTTAGTCACTTCTTAAAAACTTGATCAATAAAACGACAAACTTCAAGTAAGCATGCAATCAACTTCTGGGGCTTGCTATTCTGTTTATTTTATTTTATTTTTAGCAGTCAGTAGTTTGAGGCACATCAGGACATTAACTCTTCATAATATACTTTATACTGTTAAAGACCAATGAGTCATTCTCACTGAATCAATCAATCAATCAACATTTATTAAGCCTGTAGAGTGCCAGACAAAGTGCTAACCCTGGGGATATAAAAAGGAGCTTGAACCAAGAACATATTTTTATTTAGCAGAGTAGCAGATTACCTGGCCACTTGCTCTTCTTTCTTTTTGGAAGAAAAATGACCAAAAAAAAAAGACTGTGAAAAATCTTGGATAGGATAAGACATATGACTGGAATATGGTTTTGGGAGACCATACCTTATTTAAAAAAATAGAATTAGTAAAGAGTGTATTGGACTTCAGGGAGCAGATCACAAACCTATCACAGAGGCAAGATGAGAGACTTCAATTACCTGGATATCCACTGAGCTCCCTTACTGCCAAGAGTAGAAGTTAATACTTTTTTTGACTTAATGATTATTCTTCAAACAGAACAAGGGAGAAATCTATTCTGGATCTTATTCTCAACACACAATTCTGGTTATTAGGTAGGAATGATGGGAATGTGTGTGTGGGGGGGAAGTGATCGAGCAAATCTTGAATTTGTGATAAAGAGAAAAATAAAATCATAAATGGCCCACTTGACATTTGAGCTAGATTTTGGAAGACAGCTGATTTCAAGAGGTTCAGAAGGATACCATCAACTAAAATTTATGAATTAAATTCAAAAAGAATGAGGAAGCTTAAGAATAAAATTCTGTAAAAGCAAATGGAAACAATTCTAGTAGGAAGAAAAAAAGAAAGTTGTCTAAAGTGATGTGGGTATAAAGAGAACTTAAAAGCTGTGTCTAGAAAATGAATGGGCAGGAAACAGGAATATAAAAGCATGACATGATCCTGTAAGGACAGTATCAGAAGTACTAAAGTTCAGAATAAACTGGGAGAACTAAGGGTAATAAAAGAATTTTTATCATCACCATATTGGAAAAAATAAAAGAGAACTGAAGAATGGAGATTGATATTTGAGAGTATGACAATTTAAAAGCTAACAAGCCAGGAAAAAAAAGATCACTTGCTAGATCACTACTTAGTTTCTAATTTTTCTATCAAGCAGAATGGCCTTGGAATTGAAGAGTAGAACAAAAAATGGCCAATAAGGAATTCATACCAAAGACAGAGAAACAGTAATTGAGCATCTAGCTACTCTTGATGAGTTTGAATCACCTGACCCAGATAAACCACTTCCTAGGGTATTTAAAGGAACTGGAAGATGTAACGGATGGAACTATTATAGGAAACAAGCTATCAAACAAATACCAGTAACTATTGGCCTATAGGTTTTTTTTCCCATCTTTATAAAATCCTTGAGAATAATTTACAAATACGCTGACATGATTAATGAAAATAGGAGCAATTATCAGGTAGCTTTCACAGACAAAAAAATCCACAGCAGACTTCATTATTTTCAAATAGCTGCTGAAGACAGCAAAGAATTCATGATTTCCAGTTTATGTTGTTGTCCAGTCAGTCATGTCTAACTCTTTGTGACTCCATTTGGCAAAGATAAGAGAATTGTTTGCCATTTCCTTTTTTCAGCTCATTTTACAGATGAGGAAACTGAGGTAAACAGGATTAAGTGGCTTTCCCTGGGTCATAACTAGGAAGTGTCTAAGATCAGATCTGAACTCAAGAAAATGAGTCTTCCAGATTTCAGGTCTAATGCTTTATCTACTGTACAACTTAGCTGCCTTACAGTTTATTTGTTGAATATCAAAAAGTAGATTCAGTAGAGCAAAATGTTGCTTTAACATCGCTCCTTAAACTTCTCATGTATAAGTTAAAATCACATGAGATTCATTCTCATGCAATAACAGGAATGACTTTTAAAAAAATCTGCTAACTCTAAGTAATAAATGCATGATAAAACTGAAAGACCTACCCTTTTTGAAGGTGTGTGCAAATATGGAGTATTTCCAGTGCAGGTCTAAGAGAACTAATATTCTTTGTAGATGGCAACACCTACAGATTACAATGTCCTTATTGTACCAATCCCCTAAAAACTAGATTCATAAAAGAAATTCTTAATCACTCAAAAGATCTCACAATCTATACAAGGAATAATGGGTTGAGTTCTTGTTCTCTAGACTACCATTTACAATTGAATGGAGTCTTCTTGATAGAGCCTTCTCTGAACTCTCCTTTATTCAATTCCTCTTGTATGTAGTATATAGAGATCCTCATATGTACAAGTTGTCTCAGAGTGCCTGGCACATAACAAGCACCTATGAGTGATCTTTGAAAGACAGCATCGATATAGTTTACTTGGGCAACGCATGAGCAATTCTTTCATGTTAGTTTTTGTGGAAAATATAGACCAGATGTGAGGCTAGCTATAAAATAATCGGGGGATCTGGAACATGGTAAATGAATGGTTGGGCCAAAAGTAGTTATTATTTCAACATTAACCAGTCAGTTGGTATTCAGTGGAATGCTCTTTGTATTTGTGTTTCGATCTAGATTTAATATTTTTATTGGTAACTGGAAAAAAAATGTAGACAGCACATCCATCAAATTTGCAGTTAATACAAATCTGGGAGAATTAGGAAATGTATCAGATAACAAGGATCAAGAGTCAAAATGACTTGGGACTAAGATGCTAGGCTGAATCTAGAAAGGTGACATTTAATAATAAATGTAAAGTCATGTGGAAAGAGCCAGACCATAACCAATCAATATTTCTGCCACCAAATCTAGACAATAGAAAGATAAAATTATTCTTTATGAAGCCCTATAAAATTTAGACCCATTTTCCTTCAAAATTTTTCTCTTCTTGTGATATTTCAAAAGAAATCTCATTGGAGTTCAGGTAAGCTCCTAAAACTGAAATGCCCTCTCCTGGGATTAGTCTATCTGCATATTACAGGGAATTAAAAACAACAGCAACATATTTTTAGCTGATGAGTCCTATTATTAGTATTATTACAGTTTAGCACAGGAATACATTTAAAACTTCAAAACTAGTAAATATCACCTTTACACAAAAGCCTTATATGGAGAAGAAAGAGCTCCACGATCTTATCAAATCCAAAACCATGCAGGGAATTATAAATATTTTTCTAAACCTATTGAGTAGGGAATATTTGAGTTGCTTTTGTTCTCCCACAGAGTCACTGCACTGCCTCCACTAATGTTCTCTGTATTTTCTCTCTTCATTCCCCTCTGTACTTTTCTGTATATGTGCATCCCCTAAAAAGAAGGATAAAGATGCAAATCAACTACCTGGATTATTTCCTAGCTTTTATACAACTAATCATTTCTTGGCTTCCTCATTTGATGAGTTCAATAAAAGGGTTTAGTTAAGTAATTTCTAAAGTTCTTTCAAAATCTAAATTACCAATCAATTACTTCTATTAAGATAGTTTTTTTTAAAAGCCCCCAAATTTTCTTCTTTGTTCCACTACTCTTGGACCAGATTCTTTTTGCTAAAAGTGGGATATGGAAGGGAAACCAGAACGACCAAAAGTCACCATTTTTTTTTTTTTTTAAAATCAGGCTGCAATTGATGGAAGTAATAGAATACAAATATGAAAAAGGAGAAAACAATCTCAATACTGATTCATTCCCTGAAAAAACAAAATTAAATTCCTGAATGGCCTTTTTCCCCCCCATTTAGGTGATATGGTTAATAGGGAGCAATGTCTAGAATCAGGAAGACCTAATTTTATATCTAGTCTTAGATGCTAGTGGAATGACTCCAGACACGTCTCTTAACCTGTTTGCCTCAGTCTCCTTAATTACAAAACAGAGACCATAAAATCACACACAGGTAGAAATCAAGTAAGATCATATTGGCAAAGCCCTGGTACACAGAAGATGTTTAAAAAAAAAAAATGCACATTCACTACTCCTAATTCCACACAAATACAATATTGTTGTTCAGTTATGTCCAATTCTTTGTGACCCCATGGACTTGACTATGGAGTTTTCTTGGCAAAGGTACGGGAGTCATTTGCCATTTCTTTTTCTGGCATGTCCTCATTTTACAGATAAAAAACTGAAGTAAATAAATAGGTTAAGTGACTTGCCCAGGATTACACAGCTAGTTGGTTAAATGTCTGAAGCTAGATGTGATTGGAAATGTTTGACATTCAATATACTCCACTAATTTATTAGCTAATATTTAGATACAATTTTAAAATGGCCTCACATGTTCCGATGACTTTTTATGTCACATAACCACAGAATTATATCAGAGTTATATGGAACCTCAGAAACCATCAAACTCAGGACCTATGAAAGAAGATAACTGCATCCAGAGAAAGAGTTGATAAATAGAAGTATGTACAGAAGATTAGATACATATTTGTGTCTAATGTAACCATTGTCTAGGGTGAGGGAAAGAAAAAAAAAATCACATGATAATTTATTTTATATTTAAGAGGAATAGTGAGTTGTATATAATAGCTTTGCAGTTTCATGTGCAATGATTTTTTTTTATTATACTATGTTATGGAAATACTTGTTTTATTCCACAAATTAAAAACAAAAATTTTTTTTTAAAGTTTAGTATCTAAACAAAAATCTCTATAATATTCCTACCAGGTGGACATACAATTGGAAAAATTGTGGTGGCAGTTTAATCTACTTTTGGAGTATTCTAAATGTTAGAAATTTTTTTCCTTATATCAAACTTAAATGAGCATCTCTATAAGTGCCAGGTATTGCTCTTAGTTCCAATTTCTAGAGTAAAGCTGGACAATGTTGATCCCTCTTTCACATCACAACCTTTTTGAAGACAGTTACCATCAGTAGAGCTAATTAGAGTAAGTCTTCCATAGGATGGCCCTTGAAATGTTTGACATTTCATGTGCCATCCCCCTTTCCTCTTAGTCTTCTCTGTCAGGAGAATCATCTTTAGTTCCTTCAAGGATCTTGAAAAGAACATCTTCTCCTATCCTTTCAACATCCTCATACTTTTTCAGTGGTCTTATATGTGACAGCTAAACGGAGGAA
This sequence comes from Myrmecobius fasciatus, assembly GCA_023553655.1. Taxonomy (NCBI): domain Eukaryota; kingdom Metazoa; phylum Chordata; class Mammalia; order Dasyuromorphia; family Myrmecobiidae; genus Myrmecobius; species Myrmecobius fasciatus. The sequence continues at coordinate 55,043 of JAJPUD010003823.1, read as the reverse complement.
CCAGGTGATACCCAGGATGTTGTATAACTAGGCCAGAAGAACACTGCAACTATGACCTTCCTCACTCACTGCCTCTTTTAATTCAATTTAGGACAGTGAGAGGATATCCAAGCATCAACTATGTAAACATAGAACATTTGAATCTCAGATGGACACAATATTTATAAGTGATCTCTTCTATTACAGTAGGTAAAAACACTGACCAAGCATGTCCAACCAAATTACGACCCTTAAAAACCCACTAGGGACCCACAGGCAAGCCAAATCTAAGGAGAGAGTAGGACCAGTCTTAACTACTATTATTACTCTGAGATTTTCATTCAGATTCCTAAGGGCTTGGTCCCAGAATTGCCAGGAGTTTTTTAAGAGGTATGAAAGCATTTCTTTCAGCCTCCACCCTGCACCATTTATGACCAAATAGCACCCAAGTCAAAGCATCCAAGGATGTACACCCTTGCCTCAGGGATCATTGGGAAAGAATGCTTACTTTATTTTCTGTAAACTGTAATGTGTCTTGGAGGAGAACAGGCAGTTAAATAAAAATCTTTGATTTAATAAATGTTTTATACTTAAACACCAATTCTACATTCCCTTTTAAGTGAATATGAAAATGTTTACTATGGGGCACCTATGTGATGTGTGGTCATTTTCAAAACACAGAATTTTTCTGCAAGGGACCAACTGTTTCTGTGAAAAAACATTGTTTATATCAAAACCTCCAGGAAGGACTGAAGTTCTCTCAGGACCTCTTATAAAGACAAGAGAAGACTGGGCAGGTCAAATCCTCCAGATGAGAGTTTAAATTAATCTGTCAGATGCATTGAACCAGAGAAAAGTGGGAAAGTCCGTTACTGTTTGAATCACCAAGGCATACTGATTCATTAACATTTTATCATTATGAAGCCAATCAAAACACCAAAAATTAATAAAGATTCCTAGGGAGGGAAAAAGCAACTACAGCATACCATTCTTCAAATGACTAAAAGCACACAGAAAAAAGAGGCTAGGAGTTTTAATTATGTTGTTATTTGGTATAGTAAATTATACAGTCATCATGTGTTTTTCCTGTGGTTATATTACATTTTGACATTCTCCATCTTTACTTCAGCTAAGCAGGCATATTGAGGGAGGCATTTGTAGTCTAGTCCTTAAATTCAGATTTACATGACAAAGAGGCACATTCTTAAAGGGCTCTATTTCACTATTAAATTTGGGGAAATGTCAACCTTTCTCAGAATTCCAGTTTTAGAAGCCCGAAGATACACCTATCTATAAAAGCTAGCTGACTGAAGATGATCCAAGAGCCTTGTCTTCCTCTGTTCTAATTTCAAATTCTTGTTACAAGTAGAAAGGAAAGAGATGAGAAGAAAACAATGATGTCCTTGTGGTGGCAAGACAAGTTTTCAATGGTGCAACACTTCCTAGCATTTTCCAAAAACCAGTTTTGCTGGTTCTTTATTATAGGACACTGATTTAACCTGTAGAAATTCTGAACAAAGATCTGCTACTGGTGAGATGGCTCCATGACTTCTGGAAGTATATGGAATAACTTTCTAGAGTTACAAATATCCAAGTGATTTTCTTTTTAGTTTTTAAAACCTATTTTTGACCTGTCCACATTAGGAGAAAAGGGACCAAGGGAAAACTGAAATCATTCACTTCCAATCATGGCTTCCAAGGAGCGATCTCCTAGGAACCTACTTACTTCAGAGCTGGACTGTAGAAACTTCCAAGTTCAACTCTTTCATTTTACAGATGAGAAAACAAAGGCACAGGGAAGTTGAATGATTTGTACAGGATCCCATAGCCACCAGTACAGTACAGTAGGAATCCAAATTTTCTTGATGCTAGCAGTGATTTAAACCCTACACCATGGGAACTCATCTCAGAAAGAGAATCTCCTTGAACTTAAATCCAAATAGGAAATGTTTATTGTGATGTAAGTTTCAGGAAGAAAATATGAGGAGAGCCACCAACCATTAGAAGAATGCTTTAAAATTTGAAAATGACTGAATGATTTGTAGTATATGAAATATTACCACACTGCAGAAGTGAGACAGATCTAGAGGAACATGGGAAGACTTAAATGAACTGATGCAGAATGAAGCAAACGGAGCAAGGAAATAATCCCTATAACAATGTAAATACTGATAAATCATTAAAATGATAAAGCTCATGTCAAATAAAATAGATGTCAGCACTACATTGTCAAGGAAAAAGCAATTATCTTTTGGTTCCCTTAAGGACCAGTAAACTGTAAAAGTGAAAAGGAACCTACTAAGAATCCTAATCAGGCTGTTAAATTATAGGATCATAGATTTAAAGGTGAAAGAGACATTTGTAGTCATCTAATTCAACACTTTAATTTTAAAGATGAGGAACCAAGATCAGAATAGTGAAATAATTTGCTCAAGGCCCCACAGCCCAGGTCTTCTATATCTGAATCTGGTGCCCTGTGTACATAAAGGTTTTGGGAATCAATTTGCTGGGGAGAAAAAACTGTTTTGAAAGTTAGCTGTTCTATCAAAACAATATATAGATAAAACCATTAAAACAAATTTTGATAAAGGCAAAATTCAGAGGATAATAAAGTCGACAAACTAATTTCAATTATTAGGGAACAGATCAGCCTTAGAGCAAAAAAAAAAAAAAAAAAAAAAAAAAAAAAGGCTATGAGTCATATAAACTGGGAAGTACCCCAGGAATTCTTTCGAAGTCCAAATTGGCTCTGACCAATGATCTTTTCTTTTACAAGGGGAAGGCAGCCACTTTTTTTAATTTATAAAATGTTTCCTTCACACTGCTAACTAAAATAAAAATTACATTGTTATATAAAGGGATAAAGAATGAGGAACTTTGAACTCTATTTGAAGTATGCATATGTCAAATGGTAATTAAAGATCAAAGTTGATGACTTTCAGAAGGTCAAAATGTATTAGAAAGGATTGAAAAATCTACTTTGCATGTAGGGAATTTTATAGGGATACAATGTGTTCCAAACCAGATAAAAATTCCTATTTTGAACTGGTTTTATAGAACATTCCAGGTATAGTATATTAAAATGTATGCATATGTATGTAGGTATGTGTATATATTATATAGTTTATAGGTTCCATGTGTGTATACCTACCTATCTATCTTTATATATAATAGTATACTTTATATAATGTACACACACACACACACACACACACACACACACACACACACTCATACTCTCTCTACCTAGAAAACCCCCCTAAGTTCCTTATATGCAAAGTAGATTTCGCAATCCTAATACAGTACCATATTTTCATACACACACACACACACACACACACACACACACACACACACACACACA
>JAJPUD010003823.1:24710-51690 GCA_023553655.1 Myrmecobius fasciatus | reverse complement strand
ACACACACACACACACACACACACACACACACACACACACACACACACTGTGTACTTAATCATAAAAGTGGTGGGGATAGGGTGATTGTTGGTGTATCATACTTTGTCTTTAATAACTAGGGTTATCAGAGAGGACTGTGGAAACCAAGTGTAGATTACAACATAACATTTTCACTCTTTTTGTTGTTGTTTGCTTGCATTTTGTTTTCTTTCTCATTTTTTTTCTTTTTGATCTGATTTCTCTTGTGTAGCATGATAATTGTAGAAATACACATGTCCAACATATATTGGATTATCTGCCATCTAGGGGAGGAGGTAGGAGAAAGGGGGGGTTGGGAATTGGAACACAAGATTTTACAAAGGTTAGTGTTGAAAAATTATCCATGCATATATTTTGAAAATAAAAAGATTTAATAAAATAAAAAAATAAAAAATAACTAGGATAATTAAACATCAAATAATCTTAAAGTAATTTAATATGGCATCCCTTTCCATAGCTTTGCACATCAAGGCAGCAACTAAATATATAATTATATATCTGAGTAACTCATAAGTTGTTCTTCCATCTATAATGAGTGAAAATAGCAAATCATGATGACTACAAAATTATAGGGACCCTATACATGAGTATTCATATCTCACCCTGGAGTACAAAGTTATAACAAGCCCCTATTTTTAGGGAGTATAATATAATGAAAACTACACTAGATGGATCAGGAGACCAGCAATCACTCCTGTTTGCTAAACAGTAAAATGATCGGATTATATTAGATAAGGAAAGATGTAATGGAGAGAGGCCCAAAACTGGAGTTCACATCTCAACCAGGTAACAATTTGTGTGAAATCGGGCTCTTCATACCTGGAGAGTAAACTGCTTCTTCCTCTCATCTAATCCTTAATTTATCCTTTCTAGAGCGGATTTGTACATAGTTGTTGGTGTGGTATTTCTCTCAATAAAGCTCTATCCTCCACAAGAACAAGGATTCCCTTTTGTGTGTGTGTGTGTGTGTTTTTTTTTTTTTTGTACACCCTGAGCCTAGCATCTGCTAAGTGAATGATTATAAAGTCAGGAGCTGGGCCTAAGAGATAATCATGAAGATCCAGTTCAACATTTCCCTATACTCCTAATTACTAAAAGTTTTCCTACTTCAGGCATTAGAAAAGTCATAGAAACAGTTAAAGTCTCAGAGTAGATCACTACTAGGGAAGATTCCTTGGCCTAGATTCTAAGAGTATTCAGGGAGAAAAGAGTCCTAGTTATAAAGAGAAGCTGAACAGAGTATTGTCTCAGTTATTACACTAGCCAATGACAGACAATTCACACCATTTCTAGTGGAAAAAGTATTGTACTGGAAGAAGAGTAAAGTGGGGTAAATTATGTCACATGAAGAGGCACAGAAGACCTATTATGATAAAGGGAAAGAAGGGAGGAGGAGGGGCACTGCTTGAATAATTCACACTATTTCAGATCAATGTACTTTACTACTACTAATGCAACAATGTCTTGCAAGTCTATTTCTTTTTTTCATTCCAAGGTAATGAAATGGAAAATTTGAAATAATGATCATAGTATTATTTGAGAATATTATTGATTAGATATAATTAGGCTAAATAGTTTTTTAATACCTTTCACACTTGTTTATCTTTAGAATATTTCTGTCACTGTATACAATGTTCTGGTTCTGCTCATTTTACTTTGTATCAGGTAATTTAAGTCTTCCAGGTTTTTTAGAAAGTATCCTGTCCATCATTTCTTTTAGCTCTCTTACACTTTTAGAGATGAGGAAAGAGTTGCCTATGGAAATTAAATTACTGGTCCATGGTCACACGACTCATTAGTGGTTGCTCCATAACCAGGATGGAGGGGACTCCAGACTTTTAGTAGCTTTTTTTTTTTCCCCCAGAAGCTGGAAGGAACCTTTGTGGATATCCAGTGAAACACTCATTTTATGGGTGAGAAACTGAAGTCTGGTCATAGAAATAGTAAATTAAAAATTCAGGTCCACTGATTACCAAATTCTGCATACTTTCTATTGTACCTCTCTGCCAAGATTTGAGACTTTCATTCAGGATTTTAATCTATTTTGAATTTGTGTCTATAAAAATTAATAGATCTAGACGTACAAAGAATCTTGACGATTATCAAATTGAATGCTTTCATTTTTGCAGATAAGATCAAATTTAAACTGAGGTCTTCTGATTAGGAAGTCAGTGCTTTTTACCATGCTGCCTTCTCGAGAGAAGAGTTTTAATTTTTGTCTCTGATTCTTCAACATTTCATGCAGTGCCTGGTAGAAGTAGGCACTTCATAAATGCTTGTAAAATGAATGGTTCAAAAAATACCTTTGGGTCCAAGATCGTCTTGAGTTATTAACTAATAAAACATCTTGCTTAGTAGCATTTTCTTGAAATGAGTTGGAAGACTACTCAATTTTGTGTTAAGTCATATTTTAATTAATAAGTTCTTGCTGTCTCTATGGTTAGGATGCATATCAAATCTGCAAAAATGAAGGAAGGTCAAAAGCCACATTAATACTGGAAGCAAGTTGCTTCCCCCATATTTTTTTAAATTACCCTTACCCCAACAATTGTACCCAAGAAACATCTCTTAAAAAATTTAATCATACCAGACTAAATTGGTCATTTTCCTAATCCTTTACCACACATTCAGTAGTTTCAAGACATAAGGTATGCAGTCATGTTGGAGATCTCAAATTTTTGGCAAAAGTATATTTTATGGCAGATGAAATTGTTGTGAATTTCAAGTAACTAAAATTAAAAATCCCTCGTTTTAAGACTGCTGTATCAAATCAAATGAACTATATACATTCAATGAGTGCCTGCCAGAAGCAAAGCCCCTACATGATCTCAGTTATTCTTCTACAACCAACCATAGACAGCTGGTAGTTTCTTTCCACATACATCACCCTATTTTCCTTAAGACAGCACAATAAACAGGCCAAGAGACAGAGAAGCAATTTATATCTGTCATAATGTTTTTTTTAATTACTGTAAAAAATTTTAATTTGTTTTTCTTAGCACCTACAAAAATTGTAAACTGTTTTAAGGAGTAAAAAACACATTAGTTAAGATAACTGGTAAAATAATATGACACATGAGAAGTCCTTCCCAAGAGTACACAGCACAAGATAAATTTTTCATTTAGATGAAGGAACAGCTAATTGAGAAAAACTGATAAGTGAATGAAAGAAAAGACTTTAAGTCTTAAGACTGCCTGATCACCCTCCCTCCTCATCCTCAAAACTACCCCCTTTAAAGTAAATTGGGAAACCATGTTAAGATGGCACACAAAGTACTAGGACACACTCTTTGGTCCCTGTAAAGCCTTCCTGATCACAACCAGTTATAAAACAAATGGTTCCCTTTACATCCAGAGACTACATCAAAAAGGAAAGTTTTATAGGGCCAAAGTATCTTAAACTAGGAAGAACAAAAGGAATTTTTTCTGGGAGAGATTAATAATGAATAAGTTAGAATTATCAAGACAAGTGAAATTCAGGAATTAGAAGAATGGATTCAATGATGTAACTGATGTTTTCAAAAAGGGCAATACTACTGGTGGAATCTGCTTCTTCCAGGCCCCAATCTCTCTGCTATCAGGGAGTGAGGGCAGATTTCTGTTGTCTTAGAAACTTCTTTCCTTCTGTATAACCACTTCTCCCTTTTCCCAAAATTTGGGTACCACCGAATTATAGGATAGAGTTTGGGAATCAGAAGTCCTAATTCTAGCTGCGCAACTAGGCACTGTTAAGAACGGTATTTTGTGACCTCTAAACAAATTCTAGCGTGACATAACCTACAAAAAGATAGAATAAAACAATTTTCCTACTTAAAGCAACTTAAAAGGACTTCAGGAAAAGACTTTTACTAAAAGAGGAGCAGAGTCTAACACTGATTGGAGAATGCAATTTAAAATTTAAAATGTAGATTTGCTGACAGAAAAGGAAAATGATAAATGTTGGAGAGGATGTGGGAAAATCAGAACACTAATACATTGTTGTAGGTTGTGGGAACTGATTCAACTATTCTGGAGAACAACTTGGGTATAGCCCAAAAGGGCTATAAAACTACTGAATGTCTTTTAATCTAGAAATACCTAGTCTATATCCCAAAGAGAAGACCATAAAAAAGGGAAAAGGAACCACATACACAAAAATATTTATAACACTCTTTTTGTGATAGCAAAGAATTGAAAAATTGAGGGGGATGCCCATCAATTGGGATATGGTTGAACAAGTTGTGGTATATGAATGTATTGTGTTAATAAGAAATGATGAGCAGGTAGGTTTATGTAGGTTTTAGAAAAATCTGGAAAAACTTATATGAACTGATGCTGACTAAAATGAACAGAACCAGAACAATGCACACAGTAATAGCAACACTTTGTGATGATCAACTATAAAACACTTAGCTCTTCCCAGCAATGCAATAATCCAAGACAATTCCAGATTTATGATGAAAAATGCTAACTACATCCACCAGAGAAAGAACTATGGAGTCTGATTGAAGCATACTATTTTCACTTTGTTTTTGCTTTTTTATAAATCTTCCAATGTAGTTCTGATTTCTTCATATTCACCATTTCTAATAGCATTTCTATTACACAACTTATAAAACAACTTGTTTAACTTTCCCCCTTGATGGATATCTATTTTATTCCTAGTTCTTTACTGCCACAAAAAAACAACATTGTGAATATTTTGGTATTCATAAGAACTCTGTCTTTGACTTCCTTGTAGTATAAGTGGCATCTCTGGGAACCAAAGGGTAAGAATACTTTTATTCACTTTTTAAAAAAACATAATTTCAGATTTCTTTTCAGAATGGTTAGATTTATTCACAGCTTGACCAACAGGGTGTTACTGATTAGTCTTTTACCCTTCAACACCTGCCTATTATTTCTATTTTTTATCATCTTTGCCAGTTACTTTAATTTGCATTTCCCTTATTATTACTGATGTAGAACGAGGGAATGGTACTTAAACAGAAAAGGAAAGACAGGGCCTTGGGTAATCAATCAACTTTAAAATAATCAAAAGTTAATTCTATTTCAGTTTGCCTTTTCCTACAAGGAGGCTAAGACTAAATTTATCAGGAAAGACCCAAGACCTCATTATCCTGTATCAAGGCTTGTTTACTAAGTGTTTACATGTGCATGGGCTACGCTGAATGCTCTGTAGGTAGCATTTATGTAGTTTTTTACAGTTGGCAAAGCACTTTAGAAACAGTCTTATTTGATCTTCACAACAATCTCAGGGAGGTAGGTACTATTATTATCATGCCCACTTTGTAAATAAAAAAACCTAGGCAGACAGAGGTTAAATGAGTTGCCTAAAACTCATTTAGTGTTTAAAGCTGGATTCATACTTACTTAGGGTTGAGAGCTTTATCCAATATGAACAAACGGGGAATATATGAAAACCTCAAGACTGAAAATAAGGGCTGAATATGAATATAAAAGTTCATTATGGATATGCTTATGTAGAGGTCTTTAAGTTTTTGTACACCTAGGGGGAAGAACAGTGAAATATTTAAGTTACAATTAAAAAAAAATTAGGCAGGGTATTAGAATTCATTCTATCTTCTTTGAAATTATTCAATAATATAGGTCAGTAACACTACAATATTATTTTTAAAATGCTCCAACTTAGTCAAGTTAAATAATCAAAGAAATGTATGATTATTTCACACTTCTATCAGACACTCATTTGCTCACCAATGAATTGGGAATATCACCTAAATTTTGGGAGTACCTCAAGATTTAGAACAATTTTGTCAAATAATTCAGAACACTGGATTTGAAGTTAGGGGACCTGGAGTTCAAATCCCTCCTCTGTCTCTTATTCATGTGACTACCTGCGACTTAGTTTCACCTTTTAGTTTCTTCATGTACATAATAATGACAGGTCCCTAGGTCTCTTGCAGGCCCAAGTCTATGATTTTGTGCCACAAAGAGCTCTATTCTAGTTTGTAGTCCTAAAAACAAAGAAGTTTTTTCAAATGTTATATAGCTGGAGTTCCCCGTTAAGAAAAATTAGCATAAACAATATTCAGTCAAACATTAAACTAAATCTTGATCCAATTTTTACAAATCTCAAAAACTAATAAGTTTTGAATCCTAAACTCCCCTTCCCCATCTATGTAGGTCTTCCAAAGAGCAACAAAGAAAGCTTCAAAGCAAGGTTTTGATTCAGGGACTGACATGGCAGACATTTTTTGGGGACAAACATCTCTGCAGTCAGAAACATGAAATGGGGCACTTAGGGTTGCCATTCTAATATGCAGTTTTGTTGTTATGTTGGGGTTTTTTTTTGTCTGAAAATGGAAACCAATACCTTGTTTTATGATCAACAGTAGACATGATTTGAGCGGGGGTTCTACAGAACACAACGCAAAGGAGACAGCTGGCAATTATCTGGCTAACTTAATCAGATAATCCAAGCCTAAAAATTCACTCTGGTACAAGAACTGCCTAGATTGGTTGTCTTCATTGATTAAATGAACCATGTAATTACCAAATCTCCCTTTTACTTGGCTGTCTAGACAGCACTTTGTTGTGTGGAAAGTGAGCTCTTTAAAGACCCTTGGTTGTAGAGTAGTATAATCTGTGATAGAATTTATTCATCAAATCCCAAATGGATCAGGTCAACTAAAGTTTTCAGAAGAACATTTTAAAATTTGTAAAAGAGCCACATGGTCTCTAACTACAGAGCATAGGCCTTACATAATGAGCAAATGAACAAAAACCTTTAAAATATACCAACTGCCTGAAAAATAGTAATTAAGATTATTCAAAATAAAAATGTGAAGAGTATCTGAAACTACAAAATATTTTAAGAGTATAAAAAATTCATTTTAATAATATGAAGTCTTAAATGAATTTAATGCAAACTAAAAATGTAGTATACAATTAAATCCCAACACAGATAGTCTCAGTCAACTCTTGTTCAACATATTATGTTATTACTATTTGAAAGTACACTAAAACACCACAAATTAAGGCAGCTTCTTGCCATTTGCAAGGAGTGAAATCTGAGGCAATTTACTTAACCTCAGCTTGTTCGTTTGTAAAATGAGGAAATTGGACAGGGGATCCCTAAAGTCCCTTCTACCTCTGAAAAAACAAAATAAAAGGCTAAAATTCTTTCTGTGTATGGTTTCTTTGTAAGTTTCCACTCATCATTCCAGTTTCAGAGAATCACAAAGAATCATGGCACTGGCAAGCATCTTAGTGATTAGATTATTCAATTCTACCTAAAGCATGGATTTCCTGATATTAATACTAACTCATGCTTCGTGGATTAAAGCAAAGCACCTTGCATACATTTTATTTGACCTGCACAAAATCTTGCAAGTAAATGGTACAGCTTTATTATACACATTTTACATGTAGAATAGTTAAATTCTATATACAGAATCCAATGTTATATAATTGGTAAATGACAGAGCCTTGATTTGAACTCAAGTTTTTCAGAGCTCCTTTCCTTTACATGAGTGGTGTCAAATGAAAATAGAACAGATCTCTGTAAGTTGCATGCTGAATATTGTTATATTGTATTTCTTTATTTCTTTTATTCAACATTTCCAATTACATTTTAATCTGATTTGGGCTTCACTGGAGAGTTGTTTTTCAGGCAGAGGCAAATTGGCCTAGAATTTGATGCTTCCTCTCTCCACTCCACCTCTCCTCCTCCTATTAAATCTTCTAGCTAAGTTAGTAGTATTAGCACTACTAACTCTTCCACAATATCCCAAGGAACAGGTCACCCACACTTTGCTTAAAACCATTCAGAAATGGGAAAAGCTCCTTGTGGGGAGATTGTCTTATTTGTACTTTTATCCTTATCACAGTGCCTGACACATAGTAAGTGCTTTACAAATCCTCTTTATTTGATTCATTCATTATTAATTCATTCATTTAGAATTGAAAGTTGTCTTGATATCCCTCTACCTACTGATCCTATCTCTATCTCTTGAATCAAACAGAGTAAAGTTCAATTCCTTTCCCACATGATAACCCTTAGAACTGGAATCTTGGTGATAAGCCTGTCGATAGGCTCCAGCCTGCCAATCCTCTCTCTGTACTATGATGGCTCAGAATTGTACATTTCATTCCAGATGTGGCATATTTGAAGGTAACTAACACCCTTTTCATTTTAATGGTAAGTATATATATTTCCATATAATGCAGCTGGAGGTTTCATTAGCTTCCTGGGTTCTTTAGCACAGGGCTTGGAATCACAAGACTTTAGAATGGACTCTCCAGGCAGATTACCTTGGGTAAATAACTACTCCAAGGAGCTTTCTCATCTACAAAATGAGATTAATAACATCAGGATAAGGTGGTAGGTAGGAATGCTCAAAAATCATAAAGCTCTGGATTTATCAGCTATTTCCTAAACTCAACAATCCATTTTTTACTACAATGATTTTTTTTTTTCAAGCTGTGCCTCACCCTGATGCTATGTCCCATCTCTTTTAAAATTTAAGGATTTTAAAGATCTTTTCCCAAGGTCTTCTGTAACCTTATGAAGCCTTTGTTGGTTGATTCCTCCAGTTCTCAGCACTCTCTTTTTCCTTCACCAAATTACACATTACTGACTTAGGACAGACTGTGTGCAGGGTATCATGGATAAAAAGGTCAGCCTCAGTTTCAGGACCTGGGATATAGTAAATGTTTAATAAATGTTAGTTGAATTGAATTAGTAATTGAAAAAGCTGCCTTATCTTTTTCACTAAGTAGAAGAGAATCAACAGAACTATAGATAAAGCTAAAATAAGGGAAAGTAAAGAGCTAGTAAGAGCTGTGCACAATAATCTAAACAAATCACAGCTGTACTGCCCAGAACATGCCCACAAAAATGGCTTCACATTAATATTTATATAGAAAAGAGAAACAGTGCTAGAGTAGAAACAGTCAGGGCTAAGAGGCAAGAAACCTAGATTCTCTAGCTAGTGTGAACTTAAACAAAACCTTTGACTACTCTGTGACTCAGATCTAAACAACTGGAAAAATATCAAGTGCTCATGGATAGGTAAAGCTAATACAATAAAAATGACAAATCTACCTAAATTAATCTATTTCAGTGATATATGAATCAAACTGCCAAGAAATTACTGAACTAGAAAAAAATAATAAAATTCATCTGAAAGAATCATTTGGTATTGGCTAAGAAATAGAGTAGTGAATCAGTGGGATAAGTTAGATTCACAAGATGCAATAATTAATGACTATAGTAATCCACTGCTTGATAAACCCAAAGATCTCAGCATCTGGAATAAGAACTTAGTTTTGACAAAAATTGTTGGGAAAACTGGAAAATAATATGGCAGAAACTAGACACTGACCAACATCTAATACCCTATACCAAGATAAAAAAATGGATTCATAATTTAGACATAAAGGATGATACTATGAGCAAATCAGAACAAGGGATAGTTTTAACTTTCACATTTGTGGAAAACTAAAGAATTTATGGCCAAAGAAGACCTAGAGAACATTATGAAATGCAAAATGGATAATTTTTATGGCATTAAATTAAAAAGTTTTTGTATTCACAAAACCAATGCAACCAAGATTGAGGAAGCAGAAAGCTGGAAAAATGTTTATATCCAGTGCTTATCTGATAAAGGTCTCACTTCTAAAATAACAGAGAATTGAATCTAATTTATAAGAATACAAGCCATTCCCCAATTGATAAATGGTCAAAGGATATGAGCAGACAATTTTAAGATGAAGAAATAAAAGCCATTTCTAATCATGAAAAAATGCTCTAAATTACTATTGATTAGAGAAATGCAAATTCAGACAACTCTGATATACTACTACACACCTCTTAGATTGGCTGACAGGAAAAGATAATAATAATTGAAAACTGGGACACTAATGCATTGTTGGTGGGATTGTGAATTGATCCAACCATTCTGGTGAGCAATTTGGAACTATGTCCAAAAGGCTATCAAACTGTGCATACCCTATGATCCAGCAGTGTCTCTACTGGGTCTGTATCCCAAAGAGATCATAAAAAAAGGGAAAAGGACTCACATGTAGAAAATGTTTTAGCAATGTTTGTGGGGGCAAGGAACTGGAAAGTGAGTGGATACTCATTTGTTGGGGAATGGCTGAACAAATTATCATGTGAATGTAATGGAATATTATTGTTCTATAGGAAAGGATCAGCAAGATGATTTCAGAAAGGCCTGGAGAGACTTGCATGAACTGATGTTGAGTGAAATGAGAAAAACCAAGAGAACATTGTACACAGCAACAAGATTATGTGATGATCAATTGTGATGGACATAGCTCTTTTCAGCAAGGAGGTGATTCAAAGCAATTCCAACAGACTTGGGATGGAGAGAGCCATCTGTACTCAGAGAGACTAAATGTGGATCTCAACATAGTATTTTCACCATTTCTTGTTATTTTTTTCACCTTTTGATCTGATTTTTCTAGGACAGCATAATGAATATAGACATGTTAAGAAGAGTTGCATATGTTTGATCTATAGTGGATTGCTTGCTATCTATGCGAAGGGGTGGGGAAAGAAGAAAAATTTGGAACACAAGGTTTTGCAAAGGTGAATGTTAAAAACTATCTTTGCATGTATTTGGAAAAATAAAAAGCTATTAAAAAAAGAATGACAATGATGCTGCTATAAAATCAGGAGATGATTATGATGCTGATAACATGAAGTTTGCCAAATTCCAAAGATCATCAAGTACAATTGTCTTTTTTTTTTTTTGCCAAACAATAGATTTATTTATTTATTATTAATACTTTTTATTTGCAAAACACATGTATGAGTAATTCCTAAACATTAACGCTTACAAAGCTTTCTGTTACAAATTTTTCCCCCTACTCCCCACCCCTCCCCTAGATGGCAGGATATTCACTACATGATAATTATGTTAGAATATCAAGTACAATTGTCAAAAAATACACAGACATCATAAAACTGGAAGAAAAAAAAAGCTTCACTGTCTAATTTTAAACACAAATCATTCATATTTCTATTGTGCTTTGAGGTTTACAAAATACTTTCCCCCAAACTATTCTCAAAAGTATATAGATAAGTATTATAGTCTCAAGAATCTCTGAGTGGTTAAAATGACTTAGTTAACTATTACAGAATTAGTGTCATTAATTGTAAGGGTAGAGACTAGAATCTATGATCTCTTTAATTCCAAAGCCTTTCCCCAATTTCAAGCTGTTCCTCCATGCTACAAAGATCTAATAAGGGTTCTTTTACAGATCTGTAATACTGCTTAATATAATTGCCAATTCTAGTTGGTACCAGCTGACTATTAGACAAATTAAGAGCTAAAGGAAAATTCTAGATACTAGATCTGCATTGTTTAATATACCGTTGAAGAGCTTCAAGAAACCAAAAATGAAAAAACAAACAAACAAAAACAAACAAACCAAAACTGTTTCACCACTTTGCTTTTCTTGGTTAGAAGCTTCAACTTAAAATGCGACTTCAAAATCTAATCAAAATTGCACAGTGAATTACTGATTGCTGCTAGTCATGAATGATCGCTAGTCTACTTTCCAAATAAGCCTGGAAGTTCATTCCTTTTTCTAAGTGGCATTTAACTGTCTTTGTTGATTTAGATGTTTTCAGAATAATCTTTTTTTTTTTCTCAAGTACAGAACTGGACAATGGGGAGTCCACCAGAGGGGAAGTATTCTAAAAATGACAATGACAATTCAAGTGTGTCTCTTCTTCCCAACTTGATTACATTTGTTTTTTGTATGTGTGTGGCTAGACACCAACAGCCAGAAAAGTACATATAAATATAAAGAAGAGAGTCTGTCATTCTTATTCTACCATCAAAGAACTCAGAATATTGCACAAAAATGTCCAAAATTTCTAAGCAAGGACAAAGTTTCCATGTTTGGCCTTATTTTGGGAAAAAAATTTTCCCCCTTTTTCCATGAAGGCAGATTTATTTCTCTCCCTATTCCCCTGTGTGTATTATTTATTTGCTTTAAGGGGATATGTAATAATGTTGAGGAGGGAGTGAAATGGTCCAAAAGAATGAGCAGTTAAAGTGATCAGATTTTTATATACTTTTCATATTTTTATGTACTTTATTCTACTTCAGTTTGGTTGCCTAATATTTAAATGAACCCACATTTTCAAAAAGTTAATAAATTGGCTCAATAAATTTTAGCAACTTAAAAAACAAAAGGTTTTACCTTAAAACCAAAAAGCTAAGCTGAATACAACAACCCACTTAACTTTTTAATGCAACTCTAGGCAAGTTACAACCAACCTAGATATCCTCTTCTGTAAAATGGGTCTACTTAAAAGTGCTTATAAATCTATATATTTAATTTTATAGTACATAAATTATTTATAATTTAAATACATATCTAAATTATATATTGCATAAAATTACAAATGTATACACACACACACACACACACACACAGTGGGGGGAGACAGCATGCATGAAAGAGTAAGCACAGGAGCACCAGAATCAATGTCCTGCTCTTAAAGGTTTTCCTACTTGGTAGAATTTCAGTATTCTCAAGAATACAGAATAAACTCCACAACAGGATGAGATTTTATAGCAGATCTTTGGTGGAAGAAAGTACTATGCAATTGTTATTAACCTTCCCCAAATCTCCTGGCCCTAAAGCATTTGATGCCAAGTGCTTTTGCTATTTCTAATAATTCATGAGATCATAAAAAGATCATAGATCTTTTACAGAAGCTCCTTCAGAGGCCATCTAATCCAACCTCTTATAGATAAGGAAAATGACACCAGGATACAGGTTTGGGAGCCACACCCTAGGTTAGCATAATCCTTTACTGTATATTTTATAATAATCTATCTAGGGTGGTGTGGTGCAAGAGTGCTAGCTGTGGAGCTAGGAGACAAAGTCCAAGTCATTTAAACTCTCTAATTCATTTTCCTTATCTAGAAAATGAAGATAATAACTTGACCTCCCTCCCTTAGGGAAGCTCATGGGAGAAGAGACTTTTTTAAATTTCGGAGTACAATGGAAATGTGAATTTTTATTGTCTGTCAAAACATTTACTTAGAATCTGCTATGTGCCCAACATTGTGAGGCTAGATTCTAAATGATCAGAAGAATACAACTGCAAAAATCTGATCACGGTGACCAAAATGATAAAATTACAATGAAATATGCTACACCACAATTAACTGACAATCAAGGAAATGGGATCATTTAGTTTGAAAGAGGGAAGACTGGAGAGGACGTGAGAGCTGTCTTTCAATATTAGAGGGACTGTTATATGAAAGGATTGAATATACTCTGCTTGGTTCCAGAAAGAGGAACAATAGGAGGAAGTCACATTTACAGAAAAAACCTCAAAGTTTCCCCCCAATTACTGACTCCTTTGAGGAGATACTGAAACAGAGGTTGGTCAAAAGGCTATCAAACTCTGCATACCCTTTGATCCAGCTTGTATCCCAAAGAGATCATAAAGAAGGGAAAGTATCTACATTTGCAAAAATGTTTGTAGCAGCCCTTTTTATAGTGGCAAGAAACTGAAAACCGAGTGGATGCCATCAGTTGTAGAATGGCTGAATAAGTTATGATATATGAAAGTTATGGATTATTGTTCTATAAGAAACAACCAGCAGGATGATTTCAGAGAGGCCTGGAGAGACTTACATGAACTGAGGCTGAGTGTGAGTAGAACCAAGAGATCATTGTACAGAGCAATAAGATTATGTGATGGACGTGGCTCTTTTCAATAATAAGGTGATTCAGATCAATTTCAACAGACGTGTGATGGAAAGAGCTTGTGGGGACCGAGTGTGGATTACAACATAATATTTTCATTCTTTTTGTTTGCTTGTTTCTTTCTCATTTCTTTTTTCTTTTTGATCTGATTTTTCTTGTGCAGCATAACAATTGTGGAAATATGTACAGAAGAAATGCACAGGTTTAACCTATATGGGATTACTTACTGACTAGGGGAGGGGGTTGGAGGAAGGGAGAAAAATTTGGAACACTAGGTTTTGCAAGGGTAAATGGTGAAAAGTATCTTTGCATATATTTTGAAAATAAAAAGCCATCATTTATCTATTTTTGCTGAGGAAATTGGGGTTAAGTGACTTGTCCAGAGTCACATAGCTAAGAAGTGTTAAGTGTCTGAGTCCAGATTTGAACTCAGGTCCTTCTGACTTCAGGGCTGGTGCTCTATTTACTGAGCCATCTAGAGGCCCCTAAAAAAATTATTATTAAGAAAAAGAAAAAAAAGAGAGAGAGAGAGAGAGACTGGATGACTAAGTATACATTGGGGATGTATGCTGACGGAAATTCTGTTCAGGAATATCTTTGGATTTTAAGTCTTGATATTGTGATATACATGTCAGTTCTTTTTCCTACCAAATAAAGTTCATTCTGTATTTTGCCATTCTAGGGCCTCAATATATCAACTCTTAAAGCCCCAACTCATACTATCTGCCCTCTTTTCATCATCCAATTCCCATTTAATTTGCAATCTAGGTAAATCAGACTATGTTGGATACTCACCTTCTCACCGCATTTTCTGCTTATGGCAGTCCCTAATCTTAGAATGCCTTCTCACATGATTATCCCTGGTGAATTCCTATTTGCCCTTTAAAATGCTGCCTTCTTCAAGACATCTCCCTAGCACAGTGCATAGTATACAGTTAGCACTTGATAAATGTTTACTGAATTAAACTGCACTCAATTAGTATAGGTCCTTCCCCTGCCTGATTTCTGCAAACTTTATATCTCTTACGTACATTATTTAGTAGGACAATTAATTTGTGTATATGCCCTACAGGAAGAAAGCCTTGAAGCTGTAGGTTTGAGTTCCCTCTTATGATACACACTGGCTATGTGATCCTGGACAAATCTCTCAAAATATTAGTATTCAAGATTATATGCTTCAGAGAAAGTGTTCTTCATGTGGGAATTTCCTATGGTAATGAAATCATAGATCTAGTTCCTGCCCACCTCCTTATTTGACTGTGAAATCTATGATGGCAGTGGCCACATACTATACATATGGTATCTCTATGTCTCCCAATACCTAAAATGTCTATCATACAATAATTCAAGGATATAGGTTTTTATTCTATTGTATATACCACCCTACAATGTAAAAAAGATTCCTTAACAATTGCTGTGGCCAAAATATTAACTAACTGTATCCAACTGGTAATGAACTTCCTGGAACTTAAACTAGTCTTCAGTGGACAGATACAAAAGTTGTGGTTAGACCTGTATTCATAGTCTTTTTGACCACAGAAGTTGTCAGACCTTTCTTGTATTTCATCACTCCATCTCACTGGGAGACATCGGACAATCACTGAAGTAGAGCAGACTGCTCATAGCTAATGCCTAAGAGTGGTGAAGTTGGATATGGTCCCTGTCCTCAATAAACCTGTAATCTAACCAAAGGGGAAGGACTACAACAGAAACAGTTCCCTAAGGGGAAAATGGCTATCCTGGCAATAATTTCCAATTCCTTTAATTGGTTCTCATATGGCATGAGACAAGGTCCTTTGCCGTTCTGGTTCTCCTGCTCCAGATACTACCCAGTTTACCAAAAGTCTTTTTCCTAAATGGGGCAACTACTGTAGTCAGGAAGATGGGGGATGAAGTTGGAGAAAGTGAAGGTTTGGTTGGGATTATAAGATAAAACTGTAGCTTTTAGACTAGCTGGGACCTTAGTACACCCAGCCTCCTTCAATGGAGTGTGTGAGACCATCGAGGCCAAATCCAAAAATTCCACAAATACCTTATTAAGTGTTGGAGGATGTGTGTGGGGGTGGGAGGAGAGGGGATAAGTTGCAGGGCCAGGGAATGTAGTAAATGTTGCAGGAGTCACAAAGATTAATAGGATAAAGGCACGACCCTCAAAGAATTTACAATCTAAGAGAGAAGGCACTAATATAATGCACACAGTGACATGTATAATGGAGGAGCTACAAAATGCACTGGAAATTATAGGAAGGCAAGGTCATTTCCAGCTTAAGGGTGGCAGGAGGCAAAATAAAAAAGGCAAATGATAAAAAAAGGTGGCACAGCCAGCCTGGGAGCAGCAAGGTGGCTAAGATCTTAAAAGGCAGACTGGAGGGAAGGGGTAAAGGCATGGAGACAGAGATGATAAATTCTAGGAATGACCATTCAGTATATTACCATTCTAAAAATAGGAGATTCATAATGTCAAGGAGGGTGTGGAAACAATTAAATTAAGTTCTATTCAGCATGACTGAGGAGTCAAAAGACCTGGGTTCAGATTTCAATGATACTATCTGGTTAACTTTGGACAAATTAACATCCCTGGACCTCAATTTACTCAACTATAAAATAAAAGTGTTAGATTAGAAGGTGTCTGAGATCCTTTTCATCTCTGAATATGATTATGTATTGCTTATCAAAAGTACAAAGAAGCCACACAGAACAATAAAACAAACAATTTGGAGATGTTTATATTGACTAAGGGTTTTACACCCCCCCCCCCCCCCCGCAATCTGCTGAAGTTGATGGGCTTCACAGAATAATACTTTTAAATGCACAAAATGCATGGGATTATAAAGGAAGTCAATTACATTGAATAGTTATCAAAATATTTTTTTAAAAATTTCATAGACATCAAATCAAGAGCCTCTATGGTAGATTGATGACATGAACCTTCTAAACCTAACATTTAGTAATTAAGTTAAGGTAAGTTTGGGGAGGGGGAAGGGGAGAAGAGAAAAATTCCCTAT
The DNA here is from genome assembly GCA_023553655.1 of Myrmecobius fasciatus. NCBI lineage: Eukaryota > Metazoa > Chordata > Mammalia > Dasyuromorphia > Myrmecobiidae > Myrmecobius > Myrmecobius fasciatus. The sequence goes on along the minus strand of JAJPUD010003823.1, from coordinate 34,938 downwards.
AGGAAGAAGACGACTACGGAGCTCTACCCTCCAAGGATAGTCATCTTAAGACAAAGAGGTAGAAGACAAAAGTGAGAAGTAACTTTAGAATAAATCTTAGGGCCAGAACAAAACAGGATATTTCACAGAACATAAGAGTAGCAAGAAAATTGTAGGTAAATATGTGGAGACTTCAGCTACCCTAATGCCAGAAGGCCTACATGCCCACTCCTTCAATGGTTGGAATTTTGAAGACTACACATCTACATTCTTCCAAACCTACCAAATAGGAAATATTCTATAGTTGTAAATAGCATGATGCTGCTCCAATAGATAAGCTATTTAAGATCAAGACTTAACAACTAAGTAGATTAAACAGACCAAGATACTAGAGGTTACTGAGTCTATTAAAATAAATATTCTACAGGAGAAAATGGCCTTGTTAGTTGAAATTCTTTCACTTTAGTGGAATTCCACGATAATAATACTGTCTAAAAATAAGTGGGACATAACAAAGGTTTAGACATCTTTTTCTCATTGTAAGATTTTATATCAACAATGGCATTCATTGCAATAAGATCTGACCTGTAATATTTTTAATGACTTTTTTTTGCCCTAAAATAAAAGAAACCTAAAATTAGTTATCATAGGGCTATCATTATGATTCTCAAAATCTCTGGTATATCAAAATGTCACCAACAAAACTGCACTGGGATTTTTAAGATTCAGTTGGCACAGCTTTGTATATGGTGCCTGTCTACTACAGGACAAAGCTGCTCAACAGAGCTCTCTATTGGGTGACTGGATCAGAGATGTGGGAGGTCCCCCAGTGTCACCTAAGTCAGTGGTGTCAAGTTCAAATCTGTGGACCCTATATTGACTTAGAAAACCACACAACAATTATTTTATATATATATATATATATTTTTTTTCCCTTAAACATTCCTCAATTACTTTTTAATCTGATTCCTGGGCATTAGGAGTCAACTTTGAATTTGATTTCTTTGATCCAATCCACCCTCCTCATTTTATAGATAAAAAGTTGAGGTTAAAAGGTTAAGATCTTAGCAAAGGCATAGAACTGGGGTTTGAACCCAAGTCTTTCTACTCTAAATCCAGTGCTTTCCACTACCTCCTATTAACCCTGTCTAACTTGGTATCCAGTTCACTAAGGTTATAGGCTTTAAAAAAAAAAAAAAAAAAAAGTAAAATAGATATATAGCACACTGCTTTTCAGACATGTCTAGTCTTTCCTATAGTGGATAATTCTATAATACTTTTAATTTTCATAAGAATAGTTATAATTGCAATTCTTTTCACCTGAACGTGTTTAAAATTTTAGTAATCTCCAATCTCTCTCCCATCCACCCACACACCTAACCCTTCCTGACCTCTCTCCAATTATTTGCAGCAGCAGCACCTTCCTAGTTATTGAGGTATGAGTACTGGGAATTATCTTTGACCCTTCCCTCTTATTTCCCTCTTCCAATATATCTACTCAGTGACCATATACCATCAATTCTGACAACTTTCATCAATACCTTCCTGGTTCAGGCCTTATACTATTATAATAGTTTCTAAAATAGTGTTCCTGCTTCCATTCTTTATTTTCTGCCATTCATTATTTATACCACTTCCAAAATAAACTCTTTTGTGTACAGGTCTTCTCAGAACCTTTCTGTGGTTTCCTAAAGCCTATAGAATAAATTACAAACTCTTTAGTGTGGTCATCAAAGCCTAAATTATCTGGCTCCAACATATCTTTCAAACGATTTCCTGCCATGTACCCTGTAATAAGTTCTGTACATTGAAACCAGCATTAATTAAGCATTTTCTATGTATGAGACACAAAGACAAAAATCCATTATCTCATGCTCTCAAGGAACTTATATTCCACAGTAGTAAGTCAATGACACATTAAATAAATGCAAAATATATACAAAGTAATTTCAATATAAGAGAAACAAAAGATGAGAAATTAGAGGACTCATGTTTGGAATTGGTACATAGGCTAAATCTTGAAGGAAATTAGAGGTTCAAAGGGGACAAAAGTGAAGGAGGAGGGCATTTTGGGCATGAAGCACAAATACAGGAGTCTGGATATTATATAATAGAACTGGTAAATAATAATAATGAATATTTACATAGAGCTTTAATGTTTTCAAAGAGCTTGGCTGCAGCTAAGCTTTAATAGATTACCTAATTTGATTATTAACATAACCCAATGAGCTATAACATATCCATTTTGCAGAAACTGAGACTGAATAGTATATTGCCTGGAAATCTAGAAAGATAAGTTGGAGCCAGATTGTGAAGGCAGTAAGGAACAATCAAAGCTTCTTGTTTGGGGAAGTAAAAAAGGCTGATCAGTTTGGTAGCAATATAGTGGATAAACTGAAAGCAGAAATAAAAATTAGGGCAACATCACAAGGCCTGATTTAAGATGATCATGATCTTAGTGGAGGTAGGGGGATGAAGAGTATGAGATATAGTGAATGTAGAATTAACAAGTCCTGGTATCTGGTATTGAGTGTGGGCTGTGAACATGGGCAAGAGATTGGGATATTCTGGTACTTCAATAAATAGAAAAAAGGAAATTTACAAGAGGTGTGGGAGGGGGGAGAATACTTTGGGGGGGGGCTTTTTGAATATTCTACCCTTCTATCAAGAAAAATCTAAAACTAACTCTAACCCTGTAAAGAGTTAAAAGAGAACAAAACAAGGTCAGTGAGATCTAAAGTGAAGTTGGGGGCCAGTTACACAGTCCATCCAGTTGAGTCCTGAAAAACTATAACTGGATAAACCAATCTCTGACCCAAAGATATTCACTTGTATTCTTAAATAGCTATCCTTCTCCAAAACTGCAGACATACCAGCATACATATCCTTGTCCAAATCTACATATTGATTTGGATGCCAGTATGTAGAATTAGAATTAAGTACACAATAACTTCAGACCCTTTCCCTTTGCTCAGTTCAAGAACGAGCTGAGCTGTAAGGTCTAAGTCTACCATGTCCTAGTTACATTAGGAACTTAGTGCCACAAAGGGAGGAAGAAACAACCATTAAGTATCATGTATGTTTATGTATGTGTATAAGTATATGTGTACATTTGTATACCTATTAACATCTGTTCTATATACTTTATCGCTATTTAAACAGTAAGCTAAATGCTTCTTCACCCATTTGTCCTTCAAACCCATTTGCGGATAGAATTACAAGAACTCATGATAGCTTTACAAGTGATAAAAGTCCCCAAAAGATCCCAATGTGTTATACAACAACTAAACTCATTAGGTATTAATATTTCATATCTGACAGCTGTCCAATAAAGGCAAGACTGGATTAAATCACAACAGCAATAACACAACTTGCCACTGAAATGGTGAGAAGGGAAGTAAAACATAAATTTTAAAAGTGAGTATTAAGCAAATTGGAGTGAAAATATAAGAGATTGTGAGAAAACTGAGAAAGCCTTTCAAGATAAATAGCATAAAATATTCTTTTGATACTGTAAGAGTACTCATCTAATTATAGATAAGTGGAATTATATCTTGCTCTTCTTTTGCAAATTCTTGTCAAGAATGAAGTGAAGACTGCTTTAATTAAGATTTTGTCCAAAAGATTATTATTTCCTTTCCACAGGGCTGGACAAACCTTATTTTAACCAGCTGCCTTTAAGTAGCTGGTATTCAATCAATAGTATTTTAAATATTCTCTTGTAAGTTCTATGAAAGCTGTGTTCTATATTAAGAGAAAGGCAATAGACGGCTGAGGCAGAGTCTAAATAATCCTTATATCAAATGTAGAGTTGAGGTGATCAACTACGAAAAATGGTAGTTAATATACTTTTAATATAGCCTCAGGTCACTGGATCAAAGATCTTAGGGCCCCCAGATGACATAGTCTAAGCTAAGCACTTGTTTCACCTTACTGACATGACATCTCTCTCTTCTAACTAGCAGTAGTGAACTACTCAAGCTGCGAAATCTCTTCCAGGTCCACTGATCTAGCCTTTTACCCAGGTTACTAAGTTTCCTTAATTCCAGGCTCTTTGTGTGTAGTTGCACAGTTGAATTTGGTAATTGTTCTTCAAGCCCATTCAAAGTTCCACCTCTTTCAAGGACACCTGACTCCATCACCTTTAAGTGAGCTCTTTCTAAATGCCTTATCTTTATAGATAAAGAGCATAGAATTTTAGCACTAGAAGGGTCACTAATGATCATCTAAACTCCTTTTCATAAGTTGAATGCCTTCACATGATCATATACTGTCTTCACCACATAATTTTGGACTTAATTATAAATACATTATATGTCTCTATAAAACTTAGGCATATCTTGTGTGAAACTTACACATTATCTTGTCTTTCTAATCAGATAAATAAGCTTATTGAGGGCAGAGGGAACATCTTTTGCGTTATCTTCCTCTTCTAAAAAGAAAGATTACTAGTGTTTCTTGTGGGCAATTATGTACTGTAGTGGAAAGAGTGCTGGGTCCAGAGTCAAGAGGACTTATCTTCTTGAATTCAAATCTGGCCTCAGGCATTACTTTTTACCAAAAACACTCTAAATGGGTTCATGATGAAGAATCAGACACAACTGAACAACAAGATGCTTTCTGTCCTTACATCAGTCAGATTTCTACCTCTAAAATGAATACTCTCTTGTGATAAAGGAAAATCATTAAGAACCATCCAATACTAAAACTGATGATGTATTAAATGTTCTACCCTAGAAGACTCCCATATCTGATGAAGATATGTGTTTTCCTCTCCTTTCTGATACCTCCATTGGTTTTTCCATCACTTAAGAGTTTATCCATTAGCTGTATTATTCTCTTGGTTCTGCTTATTTTATAGTTTCTATATCAGTTCATACCAACTGTTCTGTATTTCTTAGAGTTCCTTATAGTCATTATTTCTTGCTGTCTAATGATATTCCTTTATATTTGTATACCATAAGTTTTTTTTTGTGTTTTTTTTAAAGCTTTTCTCTAATTAATTCTTTGTTTTTTTTGCTTTCTACTACTAAGAACACTGGCATATATGGATCTTTGATTTTGTTTTTGACTTCACTGGAGTATATACCTAATAGTAGGATTGCTAAATCAAAAGGTAAGACAGTTCCTGGATCACAACTAAATCCCAACTCTGCCACTTAAGCTCCATTGTATAAAATGTGAGCAAATCACTTAACCGTTCTAGTTAAATGTCTTCATTTGTTGAATGAGGGAATCAGTTAAGAGGTTTCCTAGAGCTCTAGGAGCTATAATTCTAAGTCTTCCTAATATTGTTATAAGGCAAGTGCTTTCTAAGTTTTGGAGCAATATATAAGCATAAGATAGTTTTGATTAGTTGATTTCAGTTCATTTACCTGAGGCAAAGTATAACATTAATTTCTAGACAAAGTAGAATTTCAGAAGAGGCTGGGAAATCCAGACCAAAAAATAATATAGGCAGAAGAATTTTCAGTTACTGGTTTTCTTTTCCTCCTACAAAGATCAAGAAAGATGACCATTACTGTTTCTCATTCCACAGAAATAATCATGGCAAGATGCTCATTTTTTGATAAGATTCGTTTAGAAAGAATGTGCAGAGTCTAGAAAGGTATATAAGATCGGAGTTCTCATTGAATACTAATGGTTTGGGTGTGAGATACTTTTCTTTGGGAACCTCCACTTTCACCAGGCTGTTTTGTTTTGTTTTGTTTAGATTAAGATCCAAATAATTTCCATCTCTACAAAATATGTTCAAGAGATTAATTTCATAATAGAGTTTCTTTCTCAATCTGAGTCACACCTCTAATATCGAAGCATTACTTAGTCCAGATGTGGTATTGCAAAATGACATCTAAAATAAGCTACATGACCTGGTTTGAAATAAAGCCACTCAATTAAGGTAAACTAATGTAACTGCAGAGGCAGGCTTTCTCAGTTTCCTTCCAAAAACTACTGCCTGCTGGATGGTAAACAGAATCAGACGGGAGAAGGCTTTCACATTTTAAAAAGTATGGCATCTGGAGTTAAAATGTTATATTTAGATGACAGACATGGGTGGTGTTCCCTAGTATTTTCAAATCACCCAAAGCCCTATCTCACCATTACAAAATGAAAGTTTAGCAATTTTCTAATTTAAAAATGAATATTTATGTTCACCATCAAAGCTAAAACTCTTCACTGCTAATTTTGATAAAAAGCAAACATCATCCAAAAGCAGGAAGGATTCACTTTAGAATCAAAGAGGATAATTCAAAATAAGAAGGCAAATTAGATCAATTTCAATAGGCCTTAAAAAAAAAAGAGCCCCCTCCCCTCCAGTCCTCCCTAACAAATCAATGCTTAGAATAATTTTTAAAAAGCAATAAGTGATCGTGTGGATAATCCTAATATTGATTTGTAAGAGAAAACTATCAACAATCTCAGAAAATGCTTGAATTTGTTTTGTACTGCTCCTGCACTGGAGCCGAAAGAACACAAAGTTACTGCCTCCGTGACATTTTATTATGTGCCCTGAATACTTTGTAGGGTAATCATATGTCGATGAAAATTCAGAAGGTAGCTGAAGATTGAAGAAAATGAATGCTATTTCTAAGGCATGCTGCTTAGAAAGTGAATGCACATTGCTGGAATAGGCTCATTGGAAAAAGTGGACTCCTCACCAAGAGATAATTTGCTCAGAAAAATGAATTCCTGAGCTTTCCAGGAATTTTCAAAGATCCTTGGAACTTGCCTTAGCAAGCTAAAACAATTTTAATAAAATCTGTTCTTGTGAAACACTATCCAACAAAATTCAAAATCTTCTAATGCTATCTTTTCATAACCCATGTGAACCTATGAGTTTGATGTCTAGATGACAATTGTGCATTCTGATTCATATTAGGCAAAAGTTATAAAACCTCTCAAAACCTTACCAAAACCTGGTAAGACTAAAATAGCCAGGAAGATGGAGCCAAGATGGTGGAATAAAGACAGGAACTTGCCCAACCTCTCCTCCAAATCCCTTTAAAGAATGATTCTATACAAATCTTAGAGCATCAGAACATCCCAAAAGATGGAGTAGAAAAATTTCCAGCCCAAGGCAACTTAGAAGCTCAGCAGAAAAGGTCTGTGACACAGGATGGGAGTCCTGGGGCAAGACATGCTGGCATAGCCCCAGATCCATCCCCAGCTGCAGTACTGGAACCTTCGAGACCTCTCAGCCCCGAGACTATAATAGTCAACTGTTCCAGTGGAGAAAGTTACTTCCATCAAAGAAATTATAGGTATTGACCAGATATATTTACACCTATATCACCCGACCACCATTTCCCCTCCAATCTAGAAAGAAACAATTCAGGACTCCAAGCCAAAAAGCCCTAGGAATAACAGCGCTCTTCTTCCCATTGACCCTTCTGAGCCCAGCTCCTATAAGAATCATTCAGGCAATCAACTCTTATAGAAATGATTCCTTGACAACTACTCATGCTACAGCTACTTATGACACAGAAGAGAAAATTCAATACAAAAGTCCTTAGTACTGTCAAATAGTTCAACATCTGAAATGAACATAGTTCATCAGTGGAAATGTCACTAAAGAAGCTGTATCACTATCTGTTTTGCTACAGGCCATAGGACCTTCCCATTTGAAGGGAACATTTTGTTAATCTCTATGTATAGAGCTTTGCATATAGTAACTCATGTTTCTTCCATATATATATTTGAAAGGCAGGGTAAGTAACAGTAATGTATATACCAAAGGGGGAAAAAATGAACTCATTTGAAAAAATTTACAAAACTTGAAGGCAAAAAATTGAGAACTACTCATTTGGACAGGTTAGCAGCAGTCAAAAGCTCTGGCCACTGAGTAGCGTACTCTTTGCCTAGCATGTAGCACAATGCTTGGCACACAGTAGACACTTGATAAATGCTTCCTATGACTACATTTTGCTTCAAAAGCTTGAAAGCATACAAAAACATTTGATGATAGGTAGATTTTTGCCCTATCTGCAACATGTCAATATTTATTTATTATGCATGTATTAAATGCCAGGCATTGTGCTAAGTTCTGAGAATTAAAAAACAAAAAACAAACAAAAAAACCCTTTGTCTGCCTCTGAGAAGCTGGAAATTAAAACTGAACCAGACACTGAGCCACAGCTTGACCACCTGTAGTTTTGTAGGTAAACTACCAACACTGATTGACTATAGCTTCTGCTACCCAAACACCAATCACTTTTACTGGATGATCCTAAAGTAGTTGCTTCTCAATCTAACCAGTCCCCAAGTTTAAAGTAACTTGTCCTATACTTACTTTGAGGAAATTTTGAGGGCATATTTATTATTTACATTCTATACACTGTATGTATGTATGTATGTATGTATGTATGTATGTATGTATGTATGACTCCTCTTGTCTCTCTCTCTCTTGACCTTTTAGTTCACTCATTGGTTATTTCAAAGATGTTCCAGAGACATCTTGAAATTAACATGTCTGAATTCCTTAAGGGAAAAAGACTAAAGAGAATAGAAAATTGTTTGAATAACTCAAACCAGTAGATTATCAGGTTTTTAATGCTTGGCATTCAAACTGGTTTTGGATAAGTAATATTGCACCATGAGCATAAAACCCTGATTCCTATCATTTGATAAAAAACTGAAATTAGACTCCAGTCTGTTCTTCCTGTTGCATGTTGGAAATGATGCCGATGGTAACAGCATCTAAATATTTACAATAGATATCTGGGAAAATGTTAAAATAAAACAAGTCTTTTATTACATGTTAACTTCAAAAATCACTTTCCTCATTATGTTTTTACTCCAGATTCTGCTGAAATAGCTAAAGGTAGGTATTTTAGATGCCAATATAATACAGAATAGAGGAAAGGAAAAAAATTTCTTGCCCATAGTTTCATTGAAGCTACATTTAGATTCTAGGTCCAATTTCAACAGATATCAGCACTGCTGGGCTACAGTTACAAGGTACAGATCATTTGTCAAGAATGGAAAAAGCCAGTACTCAGGAGAATGCTACAGAAAGGAAAACAGTAAATTTTAGATGAAATACAAAGGAAACTAACCAATAATGACATTTTAAAAGTTACTTAATGTTATTAGCCACCCAGATAGAATTGACATAAGCACTACGGTGGACATGAGACAATCAAAAGGGTTCCACTCAGATAAACCAGCACTTAGTCTGTGAAGCTAAGAACAAGTATTACTAACAGTGACAGTAGTGACAGGAATGCTGTCACATTCCCCAAAGCACTATTGCTGTACTCAACATGAAAAGTGGGTAATGAACCTAACATTTCAGACACAATCAAAAACACAACAAAACAACATCAGTGGTGGCATTTTAAAAAAAAGGCAGATGAACAATACCAATAGCCCTATTCAAGAAGATTTTTCAATTTTTACAATAGCTGAAATCATTTTTGCAAAGGACTTCATATGTTATCCTATTTGATCCTCACAACAAACTTATGGAAGTGGGTGGTTTTTTTTTTTCATTAATAAGCATCTTATGGATAAGAAAACTGAGGCTGTGAAAAGTACACACAACTAGTAAATATTTCATTTTGGATTCAAACTGATCTTCATGATTCTAGGCCTCTGCCAATCAAAGGCCAAATAGTTTTTAATATAAAATTGTCCCTAGTGTGCTTGATCCCACTCCTATTTTCTAAGAGACTTGCTCCTTATTCACCCATTTTTTTCCTGTAATTTTCAGTTTTCTTTTTTTTGTTGTCTACAAACACAGTAGTCTCCTCCATCCTTAAACTTCTGCTAAACTCTACCATCCATCTAAACTGTTGTATCTCTCCTTCCTTTCCCAGCAAAACTACTAGAAAAGAAGCTCTGTGCTCACTGCCTCCACCTTCCCATATCTTACTTTTAACCCTCTGCAACCTAACTTGCTACTTCATTACTCATTTGAAACTGTTTCACTCATCCCATTACTAGTAATCTCTTAACTGCCAAATCAATGTTCACTAATTTCATATATTTTCTATATTTTTGTTCCCTGTGACATTGCTAACTATCCTCTCTTCCTAAATACTCTTTCCTCTCTTGGTTTTCATAACACTTCCTTCTCCCAGTTCCACTCTACTGCCTCAGTCTCCATATCACTATACCAAGTTGTGGGTCTTTTTCCTTATGTCTCTTCTTGACTTCAGGCCCCATTAGGTTTTTCATCTCTCTGCCTCTCTCCAATCACTCACACACACACACACACACACACACACACACACACACACACACACAC
>JAJPUD010003823.1:2783-24700 GCA_023553655.1 Myrmecobius fasciatus | reverse complement strand
CACACACACACACACACACACACACACACACACACACACACACACACGTATGTATATATGCATGTGTATATATGTAAACCTAGCTTTTGTCTTCTGTTTCTCTCTTGAGCTTTAGTCCACTCATTAACTGTCCACTGGCTATTTCAAAGTGGATATCCCAGAGACATCTTGAAATTAGCATGTCTAAAACAGAACTCAATACTTATATAAATATATACACACAAGTAATAATTATTAAAGAACTAATGCAAATAAGTTGAATACAGGTTAGTAGTGGAGGGCATAAGAGGCTGGAAAGAAACAGAAAAGGATTCATGTAGATTGTAGGGCATACTTCAGGTGATTTGTGGAGAATGGTTACCACAAAGATCTCTGTATTACTATGCCAGCTATATACAGGATAGATTAAGGTGAGAAGAGATATGAGACCAATTTTAAGAAACCTGCAAATGTCTAGGCAAGGAGGGGCCTGAAGACAGGGCCTGTGACTATATGAGTAGAAAAGAGTGGTAAAATTCAAAGAAGGGGTCAAATTCAAAAGATGTAGTGGAGAGAAAAATGGGAGTATTTAAAAGGAAAGTGGAAGGTTGGAGATAAGCCAAAGGTATGAACCTGAAACTGGAAGGATAATGGTACATTTAAGAAAAACAGGGACATTTGGGAAAGAGGTAGCCTTTGGAGGAAAAACAATGAGTTCTAGACATGCTGTGTTTGAGATATCCAACACACCCTCAGGTTGAAACGTTTTAATAGTTGTTTGCTGATGTGGAATTATAAACCACTGGAGTCTGGGGGAGATATACAAACACATATACATAAACACACTCATATAAACATCTTTTTCCCTCTCTCTGGAAATCATCTCACAAGAGATAATATCCAAATCCATGGGAGCTGGTAAGGTCACCAAAAGAGAAAATAGAATTATGCGTACCCTGGAAAGCATTCAGTAAAGTGGTACATAGATGACGATGAATAAAAAAAAAAAAAATCAACAACTAAGAAACAATGGTAAACCATCCAGGGCTGAGTACTGCCATGAAAAACGGGGAGAGCATACAAGAGAAGACTAGAGAACAGTGTGAGATGCAGTAGTAGGGAGACAGAGGATGATAAGTCTCTTTGAGAAAAGACCATCCATGTGGCAACTAAGGGAAGAGTTTCAAATAAGCAAAGTACAAAATTGGGTTTTAAAAGAGAGTGGGAGGAAAAGCAAGGGGTATAGACAACTTTTTGGGGGATTTTTGTTGAGAACGAGAGGGACAGAATGGAAAGAGTTAAGGTGACAGCTTGAGGAAACTCAAGCACTTTATCTCTGCTGCCTGTCACCTTACAACTTACAGTATATTTTAAAAACTTTTATTTTAGTAAATATTTGCAGAATTAAGGCTGTAAATAAACATTAAAGGAGAACTCTGCCAAATTTAAATGTAGACATGATACTGTTTATGCTTTCCTGACTCAGTCTTTAATGGGGGTACTCCTTGCTTTTTATTATTTATTTATTTTTAATGCTGATAAGGCAGTGAAAAGGGGCACTGAGTAAAAGACCTATTAAGTACACCTTTTAAAGTAATTCTAGGTTAGGAATCTGTAAGTTAGATTTGTATTTATACACTTGTCTCTCTCCTCTGCTATGTTATTTTTTGGGAACAATTTCTTCCAGAGATCTACTCTTCGCTTTTTATAGTTGGATGTTTAGAATCTGAGGACAGGATAGGCTTTGTTTTGATTTGGGTTATTTAAGTAAGGGAAGATAAATTTAGACTTTCTTTGCATTGTGACTCAACAAAACTACTGCCATCAGTCTTCAAAAATTAATTTTATTAATAAGTATGTATTAATTCTGTATGTAAATGTGCCTAGAGGTCTGATGCATGCAAAGAATACATTTTAACCATGTTATTTGCAAAAATAACTCAGCATAGATGATTAGATGTTAAATTAATATCTTGTGCAATTAAATTGGTAAATTTGAGAAGAGGTTCCCATGAAGTAAAATCTTTTTTTTTTCTTCAGTAGTTATTGGTAAAGTCTACATGGGAAAGTTGTGGAGCAGTTACCCCAACATAATGATTCCTTCTGACTGAACTCTGTCATTATCTTACTTAAATTGTTAGTCACACTCATTTTTGTTCCTTCTACCCCTAAATAATCAACAAAAAAGTATTATAGTGCCTACTATATGCCAAACACTGTTGAGTCCTTTAGGGGGGAAAAATGAAAGTCTCTGTTCAAGTCTTTTGGGGGAGATAATGTATTAAATAGATGGGTAGAGACAGACTAAGTACAAATTCAATACACAATAGTATAGTTGGAAGGCATTTGAAATTGAGATAAGGGACAGCTTCAAATAGAATACAATATACAAGCTGAGTCTTGATGAAAATAAGATGGAGATCCTTAACCTCAGGTTTTTGTGCCAATTTCAAAGAGGTGATTTTTTTTTTTTTAATGATGTGTTAAGCATATTTCAGTATAACTGATTTCCTTTCTGAGCCTATATATTGTGTACACTTAAAATTTTGAGAAAAGGTAAAGGATCTGTAGACTTCCCAGACTGCCAGAGGTGTTTTTGACATACAAAAGGTTAAAAAATAAAAAGCAAGAAGTACCCCTATTAAAGACTGAGTCAGGAAAGCATAAACAATATCATGTCTACATTTAAATTTGGCAGAGTTCTCCTTTAATGTTGATTTAAAGCCTTAATTCTGCAAATATTTACTAAAATAAAAGTTTTAAAAATATACTATAGTAAGTTGTAAGGTGGCAGGCAGCAGAGATAAAGTGCAGGACCTGGAGTTGGGAAGTCTTGTCTTCTGAGTTCAAATCCCCAGATACTTATAAGCTGTGTGACCCTAGGCAAGCTACTTAATCCTGTTTGTTCAGTTTCCTTATCTATAAAATGGGCTGGAAAAAGAAATGGCAAACCTAGTACCTGCCAAGGAAACCTCAAATGAGATCTTGAAGAGTCAGACTGAAACAAAGAACAAAAGGGGGGGGGGGAAGCAACCCACAAAGTTGTAAGGTTCTTGAGCACAGAAAGTATTGTACCTTCTAATTCCTTTTGATAGTAGTCACTGAATAAATGCTACTGACAGACAGATGAGATTTTGTGGAGGGTCCAGACTAATGTTTTCATTAGTGTAGAAAACTTCCTCTACTACGAAGGTCAATAACTATTTATAACTTGGCTCTTTCCTGCCTTTTCTTCTTTTTCTTTTTTTTTTTTGCTGAGACAATTGGGGTTAAATGACTTGCCCAGGGTCACACAGCCAGGAAGTGTTAAGTGTCTGGAGGCCAAATTTGAACTCAGGTCCTCTTGACTTCAGGGCTGGTGCTCTATTCATTGTACCAACTAGTTGTCCCCTTTCCTACCTTTTTAGACTTAAAATCTTACTCCTGTCCCCATACTCTCTGATCTAGTGACATATTTCCTTTGGTCACAAACCTGTATTTCCAGACTCCAGGCATTTTCTCCAGCATTCTCCCCATGGCAGGAATATTTTTCCTCTTCACCTTTGTCTCCTGGCTTCCCAAATTGCATAAGTCCCCTTTCTGCAGAAAGAATTCTTTTCCAGGCCTCTTTAATCTTGGGGCCTTTCCATTAAGATTACATCTAATTTATTTTGCATATAGCTTGTTTGTAGATAGTTGTTTGAATGTGGCCTTTCCCATTAGACTGAGTTCCTTGAGTAAGAACTTTGCACTGAAAGATCAGGTAACTTGTTTGGGGTCACACAGACTATATGTGTAAGAGACAACGCTTGAGCCAGCTCTAAGGCTGTCTTTCTATCCACTACATTATGCTACCTCTCATATACTGAACTGAGTTACCATTTTCAAGATACGACTCTTTCTTCTCTTCTCTCCAGATCACTCTCTTTCTTATATTCCCCTTTTTTTCCACTATCCATCAAAAATTCCTTTTTTAAAAAATTTGGTTTCCCAAAACTTGCCTAATGAGATGCGAATGCACTGACCAAACAAGAAGTATTCAAGTCTGCTTAGGAGTTATATTTCTCTGTATAAATTAAGAGTCTGACCTGTCTGCTTTGTTAATCAATCTTTTGTGAATTAAATCACTATCAATCCATCTTCCCCATAACCCCTAAAGTCTGTTCACCCCTGGGTAAAGTGATAAAACGGAGCATGAAAAACTGAAAACCAAATGTAAGATATATAGTGATTTCAAAAAGATAAAGATATGCCCCCTAGCCATGCCTATATTAATTCCAAATTTATTAAAAAATAAGGAGATAGGTGAAACAATTATCAAAGATAATCAATCGATTAAGTAGAGTCAAGAACTGAATCAAAACTTGATCTTAATACTGACTACTTTCCCATATCATATGCCCATCCCACGCCCCATTTGTCAAGTCTAGATAACAGAACCTCAGCTACTATGCTCCAGATCCAACACAGCTATGCAAAAATGTTGGTTTTACTTACTTCTATTAAAATGTTACCTAACTCAACCATGACAGTAGGGCTTAAGGACTAGAGGGTGACTGCTGAGTCACGTTAGAACTTCTGCAGAGGTGACCATAATTCAAAAGCCACACCTTAGCCAACCCAGCTATATAGAGAAGCTGAAAATTTTGAAATTTACGGAAACAGAAAAGCTGATCCTTGAACCCTAGGGCTAAGACAGGAAGGAAGAAATGAGCAGTGGTTTGCCTTACTTTCCCAACCTCTACAATACAATCAACCACAAATGGTATATTTGAAACTGTCACCACCACCACCAGATGTTACCATAGTTAAAGGTGACTGGAAATAGAGATTCTCTCTGGGGACTCTGGAGACCATTTCAGGAGAACACCAAGGGAAAAGTGGGCAGTGTTGGATCTTTTCCACAAGCATCTTACAAGTAATGCAGCTTCTTGTCAAAAATAACTGGTGACACTGCATTTGTTTTCATATTATCCATCAAAAGTTTTCCTCCCAATGAAATTAACTTGGAAATCAAAATAATCCAATACTTAAGTATTAATAATGTTTCCCAAACTCAGCAAAATTGGTTTGTCTGGCTGACAGTCTGGTTATTTATATAAAGACAAATGTAGCAAAGAAAATACTATTTCTAAGGTGACAGAGTAACAGCAGGAAAAGACTGAAATTATTAAAAAAAGTATTATCAGAACGTGTCCTCTGAGAGAAAAGTAGGAAAAAAAATACACCTGCATTTCTAGAAACTAGATTTAAAAGGTTGAGGAAATTATAAAACATAGATTTGTTACCAGGTCCATTCTTTGTTCCCAAGTCCATTCCTGGCATTGTTCCAAATGATGATGATAATGATAATAACTTAACCAATAAGCACTTTCAAACCCAGTTTAATACATGACCAAATATACTTATATTAGCCAGTTAGTTTAGCCAACCAAAAAGGACTTTATAGATTGAAGAAATGGTAGATCCAAACAACAAGCAAATCATTATATTTAACAGGAAAGTGCTTTCAATTTAACTAAAGAACCAATGAGATAAAAATTAAGAATATAAACCTCTTTGTTAAACAAAGTACATTTCAAAAAATACTTAAAAAAAAGATATTCTTTAATATGAACCTACAACCCCCTATAGGAGGAATCAAGACAGTGGGGGATAATAATAACAAAAGAGCACTGTTTGAAGGACAAGGTGGACTGAGGCCCCTTATAGTTCTTTCTCATCTTGTGAATGGAGGCATAAAGCATTTGATATAGAAAGATTTTTTGGTAAGCCAAGACATGCAGGAGTTCAATGTGATGGAAGTTCCCTTGTGCTCAATGCTCCTTGTTTCTCCTATTACCAAAGTAGACATCAAATGAAACAAAGAAAATGTCCAAGAACCTGGGTTGCAGTTGTGAATAATCAAGCCTGCCATAGGATTACATGGAGAATGCAGAAACAGAATCTCACTTCCCAGAGTTGCTATGAATCCTTCTACTGAACCAAGAACTTCTGCATTTATTTAGTCAATAATATATGTTCATTTCCTCCAATGAAGAGGAAATTAGAGTAATAATTAGGAGTTTCTTTGCCCAACTTTATGCCAATAAATTTGATAATGTAAATGAAATGGAGGAATATCTACAAAAATATAGATTGCCCAGATTAACAGAAGAGGAAATAAATTATTTAAATAGCCCTATTTCGGAAAAAGAAATAGAACAAGCTATTAATCAACTCCCTAAGAAAAAATCTCCAGGGCCAGATGGATTTACATGTGAATTTTACCAAACATTCAAAGAACAATTAATCCCAATACTATATAAACTATTTGAAAAAATAGGGAAAGAAGGTGTACTACCAAATTCCTTCTATGACACAGATATGGTGCTGATAGCTAAACCAGGTAGGGAGAAAACCGAGAAAGAAAACTATAGACCCATTTCCCTAATGAATATTGATGCAAAAGTTTTAAATAAGATTTTAGCAACAAGATTACAGAAAGTCATCCCCCAGGATAATACATCATGACCAAGTAGGATTTATACCAGGAATGCAGGGCTGGTTCAATATTAGGAAAACAATTAGCATAATCAATTATATTAATAACCAAATTAATAAAAACCATATGATTATCTCCATAGATGCAGAAAAAGCCTTTGATAAAATCCAACACCCATTCCTATTAAAAACACGAGAGTATAGGAATAAATGGGCTTTTCCTGAAAATGATTAGTAGTATCTACTTAAAACCTTCAGCAAGCATCATATGTAATGGAGTCAAACTAGAACCATTCCCAATAAGATCAGGAGTGAAACAAGGCTGCCCACTATCACCATTATTATTTAATATTGTCTTAGAAATGTTAGCTTTGGCAGTAAGAGAAGAAAAAGAGATTAAAGGAATTAGAGTAGGTAATGAGGAAACCAAATTATCACTCTTTGAAGATGACATGATGATATATGTAGAGAACCCTAAA
Organism: Myrmecobius fasciatus; assembly: GCA_023553655.1. Taxonomy (NCBI): domain Eukaryota; kingdom Metazoa; phylum Chordata; class Mammalia; order Dasyuromorphia; family Myrmecobiidae; genus Myrmecobius; species Myrmecobius fasciatus. The sequence continues at coordinate 17,780 of JAJPUD010003823.1, read as the reverse complement.
GACTCAACTAAAAAACTACTAGAAACAATTCACAACTTTAGCAAAGTTGCAGGATACAAAATAAATCCACATAAATCACCAGCATTTTTACATATTACCAATAAAGTTCAGCAGCAAGAGATACAAAAAGAAATTTCATTCAAAATAACTGTTGATAGTATAAAATATTTGGGAATTTATCTGCCAAGGGATAGTCAGGAACTATATGAACTAAACTACAAAACACTTTCCACACAAATCAAATCAGACCTAGTCAATTGGAAAAACCTAAAATGCTCATGGGTAGGACGAGCGAATATAATAAAAATAATATATGTTCAGTTTCCTGGGCCTTTTGAGGATTATAGATATAGAAAGACATCAAGTCTATGTCTCTTATGTTCAAATAAGAAAACAAGACAAAGGTCCCTTTCCCTGGACCAAATAGAAAGGGATCATTAGTTATCTGACTGTAGGGAATAACAGGATTATAGACTGGGGAGGAAAACTAGCCCAATTATCTCATTTTACTGATGTGGAGGAAACTGAGTCTAAGAAATAGTAAATGATTTACTCAGAATTACATAACCAGTAAGTGTCAGAAGCAAGGTTCACACCCAGGCCTTCCTAATTCCAAGGCCAGCATCCCACTTACTTAACTACATATGCCAATTTACCTGTTTGGGGTAGTATTCTGAGTAGTAAAATGAGGATACTAGTATCAGTACTATCTCTGCTTTGCTGCACTTCTGTGAGGAAAGTGATTTATAATCATAAACATAAGTGATTTTATTATTAAAGGTAATTGAAGTTCCACCAGAGATGACTAAAAGCAAAAGTACTCTTAAGAGTTTACTGAACATTCATCATGCCTACCATGTATACTCTAAGGTAGGGTGCATGGCTTCTATAAAGCCATGGAAAATGGAAAAATTTCCATTAAAAAAGAAAAAAAAAAAAAGACTGGGTCTCCTCATCCTGTCTGGGTTGCAAGTACAGGTGCTACTCACAGGTCTGATCCTATTTTGGTAGGGATGGAAGTTTTAACCTGTCCCATTCCAACCTGGACCACTTTGCCTTTATAAAGAAAATCTGGTGGCTACAACTCAACGGAGCTTGCCAGATTAATGCTGAAATTAGTGTGTATACCCCATTAGCATAGCTCACTTCAGCATAAAACTCCTGAGCTCAGGAGATTCACCAGTCTAGGACTACAGGCATGTGCTACCACGCCTAACTGTGGTTCTTAAAAGATTGAAAACTCTTTAGTCTGTTTCCCAGTGTCAAGATGACTGGAATACAAACACAGAAAAGGAAAACAAGGGAGCATGAAATATGAAATATAGCAAACTAAACATAGCATTAGTATGATCAGCTGCAGCAATTCTAAAACTTATCCTGCTTCCTAATTATAGAAACAAAATCAGTCACTTCAAGGAATGCTACAAATAGTCAAACACCAGTTATACATTCAAAACCAATTATAATATATGCTTAGAATTCATACAACTTCTTTCAGATGAGCCTGATACTTTCATTTTTAAACTAGAATACACTAGAACTAACAGAATATAAATGCAACTTTATGGTTTTATAATCAGTAAAATTAGACACACAAGAAAAAGTAAAACAAAAAGGGATGTCACACTTTAGAACATGTTATATAGCCTTTAAAAAACAAAAGCAAACAAGCAACCAAAAACCCAAACCTGTGATTTCATCAGGTAGAGAACACTTGATGAGGAACTTCCTAGACCAGTATTGATTTGGTACCAGATTTCCTGCCATGTGCAGTTTTTATTGTGATATATAGTGCATGGAAAGAGTCTTCATTGTTATTAAGAACATATTTAGGGGAAAAGGAAATGGACAAGTAGCTTTAAAAATAAGATCTTTGATTTTGGGGCAGCTAGGGGGCACAGTAGATAGAGCACCAGCCCTGAAGTCATGAGGACCTGAGTTCAAATCTGATCTCAGACACTTAACATTCCCTAGCTGGGTGACACTGGGCAAGTCACAACCTCAATTGCCTCAGCAAAAGGGGGAAAAAGAAAATCTTTGATTTCACCAGTGAGAGAATTCTCAATAAGAAGTTCTTTCTACTAATAAAAGATGAGTATTTCGACAACAAATTATATGCTAAAAGAGTTGTGCAGGGATAGTAAAATCACTTGTGTAAGATCATCTAAGCAGGAAATATCAAAAGTGAGACTTAGGTCTTCCCGACTCAAAGGCCCATTCCAATCCCTATGTTACTAAGTCTCTCTTCCCCTCACCTTTCTTCAAAGACAACTCTCTCCAGCTGTCCCTTAGTTTGGATACTGATAGTGAAGTATCTTCAATGTAGCAGGGACAAGGCATATCCACTATGCATGGGGGGAAAAAAAAACTCAACATATAGACATGTTCATTTTGCATATTTGTTAAGTTTAGAATAGAAAAAAAATATTAAAACAAAAAACTCACGACATTCCAACATTGTGGTTTCCTCTAAACAAACCTAATAATATAGAAATAAATTATGAAATGTACTTATTGTACCAATTAAAAAGGGAACCCGCTTCTTCACCTTCTGTTATATAAAGATTCCAAACACCATATATATTGGTCTTAATCCCAACCTCTCCTTGTTTTCAATAGCCTGATAGATATTCCTATGTAGATGTTCTACTGTCCCCTCAAACTTAACATGTTCAAAACAAATTCATTATTTTCTCCTCCAAAGCAACATTTAATCTATCTCTCCCCCAGGCTGGAAATGCAGTGGCCACTCATCAACCTAACCCTACTACTGATCAGTAGGGGAGCTTTAACCTACTGTTTCTAACCTGGACCAGGTGACCCCTCCTTGGGCTCCCTCGTGGTTCTCTGCTCTGGGGACTGACCATATTGGTGGCTGAGATAGTCCAGATACTGGACTGGCTTAGCCCACTGCAACCTAGAACCCCCAAATTCAAGAAATCCTCACCATCCTTAGCCTTCTTGGTAGCAATAAAAATGTAAATTTTCACAATTTTATCAGCAATACTTGATTAGCCTCCAATGTTTAAAATGCAGCTCCAAACCCTTTTGGTTCCTGTTGCCTTGTCACTCATTTATTATTTTTGGTTCCTCCTTTGAAAGGACTCTCAAATTCACCTCTAATTTCACTCTCTTCCCCCCCCCTCCCCCCAGCATTTTACCATTACTTGTTCTGTTGGCTCCAGCAATATCCCAAATGTTTTTCATCTTGGTAAATCCTGTACAATGCCACTATGCTAACTATCCCAAACACTGGAATCATATTCTTGCTCTATTCAAAAATCTATCTTAAAAACAATCCTAGCACTTTGGGGTAGGCAGGTTGTGTGAAGAGTATATTGTGTTAATTTAGAACTATATAGTCTAACGGGGTACCTAGTTGGTTCAATAGCTAAAGCACCAGTTGGCCTTCGATACTTACTAGCTGTTTGACCCTGGACAAGTCACTTAATCCTATTTGTCTCAGTTTCCTCCTCTATAATATGGAAGGACAAACCACTCCACGGGCCTATGTCCCTGTATCTCCCAGGCTGAAAATGCAGTGGCCACTCAACAGTCCAATCCTACTACTACTGATCAGCAGGGGAGCTTTAACCTACTGTTTCCAACAGAGAAAACCCCAACTGGGTCACAGAGTCTGAAAGGACTGAACAACAACAATATACAGTCTAATTATCTAGTTGACTGATTAGTACTTATTATAAACTTCTAGGGGACAGAAGGGCTATATTTTATGCTTATTTCTATTCCTATAATGAAAGCACAAAGAACATGCTTAATACTTCTTCAGTGCCTTTTAGTGGTGATTTACCCAGCCTCAAAGAAGGGTATCTTCTACCAGGTAATAAGAACTACTATCAATGCACGGGCTATTTTTACATTGAGGGTAGCATGTGTCAGTGCTATATAGTTAAAATGACTCTAAATGGTAGAAAGATCACCAGATCAATAAAGACTCAGTTCAAGTAGTGGCTCATCTTGTGACCCTCATCAAGTCAATTCAGGGCTTGAAACCTGTAAAATGGCAATGACTTTCAAAAGCTACCCTATAATAAATAAACATCTGAATTATTACAAAGCCCCCCCCCCCCAAAAAAAAAATTATTACCACTAGAACAGCAATAAGTCAACTATTCCATCTGTCCCTTGCCAAGCACTGTATTTGCTGCTTAATAAATGCTTGTTGATTGATTGGAGTTGGATGGCATATATGGTGATATGGAGGCCCTCCAGTTTAAAATGAGATTAAATCACTGTGTGTCACAATCCTCCCCTAATATTTTTAGGTGAAATTAAGCTTAGTAACTTGCAAAAAAGAATGAAAGTTGTTTGTAAAGAAATGGATGCAGTTTCCCTCTTTAATATCTGCTCTCTCAAAAAGGAGGCAACAATTAAAGTATGTGTAACACTTATTTTTGATTATATCTACACAGATAATTAAAATAGAAATTTGAGGTTATCTTCTAAGATTAACAGAAGTACTACTACTACAACACTTTGGTAGTGAAGCCATGGGTTAATCTATGAATGAGTTCCCAAATTTAACACCATTGGCTGAGCCAGGTTTTCCTTGTCCAGTTGATTATTCCTTTAAGTTACTGCTCAACTGCCAATATATTTGCAAGGAAAGATATTGGGCACATGGAAAGGAAGAAAGGAACCTGCTATCCACCCACATTAGGAGAATAGCTCTGTGCCTGGCTACTTTGGTTGTGCACTCCTGGTACTCCATAGAAACCAAAGTAGGAAAAAATAGGAAAGGAAAAAGAAGTAGGAACACTCTTCTACAGTGGTTCTGCAGCAAATTTAATACATTTCTTTATGTGGAAAATCAGTACACACAGGTTTTTCCTAGTCAGTCATGACAGTATTTCAAAGCTACAGGACACAGATTTTTGAATCAGAATTTTAAATCTGCCTCTGAAATTTAGCAAGGATGAGACTTTAGGCAAGTCTACCCTAGACCTCAGCTTTTCTATCTGTAAACTGAAGGGGTTAATTTAAATGGCCTTTAAGATCCTTCCTAAGGAATCCAAGAATAAGGGGTTTTAATCTTTTTTGCGTCATGGACCCCTTTGGAAGTCAGGTAAAACCGACTAATCTTTTCTCAGGATGTTCTTAAATGCATTACTCATCAATATTATTATCAAAATATTTTTTAAAAAATACAAGTTTATGAAAAAAAAAAAGATACAAGTTTATGGAGCCTAGGTAAGAATCCTTGCTCTGAAGGTCACCAGGCATAAACCATACCTGTGACAAGGTCATAATGAAGATTATCCACTCCATATCCAGGAGGGATAGCTGATCACACTCTAGAAAACAAAAAAGAGAATAACATGCTCACTATTATCAAACTGCTATTTGAGGCCCACAGGACCCTACAATAAAACTGTTACCTTGTACAGAACCATTCTCCCAATCTGTGGGTGGATAGCAATTTTCCCTTCTTTCTTTCTAAATTCCCAGCACCCTCACTTGCAATCGTAGCTGGCAGCTAAGTAATGACTTAGGGAAGTAGCTGCTAGAAGAAAACCTGGCTCAGGCAGTGATGCTAAAAAAGACTTAAGAATCAGACTCTCTATCAATCAACCCCCAATTTTACCATTATCCTTTACCAATGAAATCACAGAAACAATCTCTAAAAGTTCTTGGTCCCTGCCTAAAAGGTACCAAATAAATCAGAGGTACCGACACATATAATAATATAGATTAAATTTTATTTTTAAGTACAAGCACTAGAATAAGATCATACTTTTGTTCACAGATCTATAGGGTCATTTAATTCAAACTTCTTTTATACATGAGCAAAATGAGGAAAAGTGGCCTGCCCAATGATGTAGGCAGTAAGTGGAAAATACAAGATTTGAATTCAAGTTGTGTAACTCCTTTTCAACAATACAATAATGTTTATTCTGTTTTTAAGGTCTCTCAGTTCTATAACTGAGGGAATTGATTAGCTTTATTTTTCAATAATTAAACACTGACATTTTGACAGCCTAAAAGATCTTCCTTGACCTAGTAGTGTTACCCAACACTATTGCAAGGCCCTAGAAGAGAGGAGGATAGTTCAGGGCAAAGCCTTCAACCTTGAATTCAAAGTATCACCGTTGTGGACAAAGTTTAAAAAACACCACCTCCATCCTGATTCTGTTTTCCATGAAATATGTTTTTCATTTTTCCAGGATTATGAACTGCCAAGTTCACAGAAACATTAATATAAAACCTGCAGATTACTCACTATGAACAACTTACTCAAGTTAGTCATTCCTTCCATTTTTAAATTCCCTTTCACCTAGCATCTAAGTAACAAGCAGATAGAACAATGCCTCAATGAGTTGGTACCCTTGGGGAATATGATGTTCCACATAAGTAAGGTAGTTTTTTTGAAACTTTATTCCCTTATGGCAATTAAAAAAAATTTAATCATTTTTGTTGGAAAATCCCCTAAAATATCACGTATTTCCCTACACTTAAGGGATAGAACTGGCATTTATAGCACTTTAGGGCTTGCAAAATGATGTCTATCCATTATCTATTTCATTGGAAGAGCTCTGGATAAGAGTTTCCTTGAGCACTGAAGTAGGAGTCTAAAGTCTGGGGTTCCAGGTTGGCTTTTATTGCCAGCTCTAACCTTTTTTCTTATCTGTAAGTTGGATTGACTAGTGTCAGTAAGGTCTCTTCTACCTTTAAAACTGTATTTTTAAAATGATGAAAACTGGTCTTTGTACTGTGTTAAGAGAGAGACTAGTTGCCTATCAGATTGCTCCCATAGGTATCTGAGTCCTCACTAAGTAGTTAGCACTGCAATGGGCACTTAAGAATATTAGGCACAAAGAATGTTTGTGGCAGCCTTTTTTGTAGTGGCTAGAAACTGGAAACTGAAGGGATGCCCATCAATTGGAGAGTGGCTGAATAAATTATGGTATATGAATGTTATGGAATATTATTGCTCTGTAAGAAATGACCAGCAGGACGATTTCAGAGAGGCCTGGAGAGACTTGCATGAACTGATGCTGAGTGAAACGAGCAGAACCAGGAGATCATCATACACAGCAACAACAGTATTACATGATGATCAATTCTGATGGTCATGGCTCTCTGCAACAAAAAACTGTCTCAAACCAGTTCCAATTGTTCACTGAAGAAAACCATATACACCCAGAGAGAGGGATATGAAATATGGACCACAATGTAACATTTTCATGATCTCTATTGACATTTGCTTGCATTGTGTTGCCTTTCTCTGATTTTCTTTCTTTTTTTCTTGTAGATCGGATTTTCCTTGCATAACTTGACAAGTATATTAACATTATTAACATGTAGTGGACTTCCTGCCATCTAGGGGAGGGGAGGGGACTGGGGGTAAAATTTGTAATGGAAAGCTTTGTAAAGATCAATGCTGGGGAATTACCCATGCATATATGTTATACAAATAAAAAGCTTTTAAAAAAAAAAAAAAGATACTGAAGCCATATAGACTATCAAGGAGGATTCCTGGTTCTTATATATAATAGCCTGGATACAGGGAACTTGAGCAGTCCCTTCTGATTTGTGACTGACTCACTACCACCCTGCAACTCAGAAGCAGGGAAAGTTTTATTCAACTGACTTTAAGACTATCTCCCCACCAACTATATCTCTCCTGCTGTTGCTAAATTAAAGTCCTTTCCATGACTAACTGTTGTTTCCTTCTATTTTTGAACCTCAGGTACCAGGTCCTAGATTAAGTCTCGCCAGCTAAATTTCACTTGTTGGATCAACCCAGTGGAACACTGTAATAAAGTGGATTGTCCATACTCAATAGCCAAGTGGGTCTGTGAACTTGTAATAGATGATTCATAAACGTTTGTTGACTCCAATTTTAAAAAATTAAGTTTGTGTTTGGTTGTCTGGATTATGACTCAGGTGCATCTTCTTGGTTTTCTATATTTTCCTGGTCAGGATGGAAGCAAACTTTTATTTTTGGTAAATGTCCCAAAGAGTGGTAATATGGAACAATAAGAAACAGAGAACACGAGTTCAAGCCATGAATTGGCTGTGTAACCCTAAGCAAATCATTCAATCTCTCATTGACCTAGGCCTTCAAAGTACTTCTCTGGGTCAACAAACAGTTGCAGAACAGTTGCCAATCTATGTTGATAAAAAAGGAGTTTCCTCACCTAGGAGTTCCCCTAAACCAGTGAAACTACCAGTCCAGCCCCTCAATCATCCCTTAATAACCTCCATTAGCTTGGTACTAAGACACTGTATGTTTCTTGAGGGGAGGGACGCTATATAATTTATCACTGAAACTCCCTTAGCTCAGGACATCATATACCGAATAAATGTTTGATAAATGATTAAAAAAAAAAAAAGAGTATTAGGCACAGAGGGAGCCAAAAATGAGTTCTCTACCAACTAAATTCTTTGATTTAGCACCAAAGATTTCTCTAAGTTGAGTTTCCTTAGCCATCTCATCAATGACTTTCTTATCTGAGATGTCTTCTGTTACTGCCATACATACAAGCACATATTGATAACTAATTTTGCTCTTTCTCAGGTTATTAGTATTAAACTATCTAGTTTAACTCTATCGTTTTAGAGATGAGGAAACTAAGGGCCAGAAAAGTTAAATGACTTTCCTAGGTGAGAAAGTTAGTAAGTGGACAGATACAAATTTAGTGCTCTTGTCTACAAATCCAGTACTTGTTATGCTTCAACATGCTCTTTACAATATTTTCAGAGATTAGTGTATTAGGCCAGTTTTCTTTAGTCTAAATTTCTCCTATCACCATAATTTATAATAGTCTGCACTGACATAACACTTTAAGGTTTGCAAAGCACTTCACAAATAATCTCACTTGAGTTTCACAGAAACCCTGATAGGTACTACTATTATTCTCTTTTTTTTACCGGTGAAGAAACCAAGACAGAGGCTAAGTTACTTGTTTAGGACCACAAAGAATGGAACTCAAGCAATCCTGATTCCAAGTCCCTCCTGATCCATCATCCATGGTGCTACCCAGCTGCCATGACTACCTTATTTTATATCAGTAGGTTATTAAGTATTTATGGATACAATGACAAAAGTGAAAATTTTTGCCCTTAAGAAACTTACATTTTAATTTAATTACTAGCATAAGTACATGCTGTATATAAAATGTTTATTTTTATTTTTGGGTTTTTTTTTGTTTATACTAATCAATGAATTAGAATGGAAGTATTATGAGAAAGTAGTTATTTCAGGCAGTATAGTAGCAATTAGAAAGACCAGGAAAGGTTTCATGCAGAAGAGACTGCCTGAACTAATTTACCTCTCTTCAGTCACTTGTTACTAAGTTGTCCTTTAGATTATAAGTTCCTTGAGGGCAAAGCCTTTCTTTTGCCTTTTTGTATTCCAAGAATTTAGTCTTGTGTCTAGAAATGGGAGGTTAAAAATGGAGTTCTTATTGGTCACTGATTCGAAGCCTACCCTGTGGGTTCCCATCAGTCATAAGGTGATCTAGCTATAGGGAAGGATTTTCCCAGTGGCACTAGCAGAGTTACAGGTTAGTGATGCCCATTCTGAAGGGCAGATACTTGGCTTAAAAGGAGATTGCTGGTTAAAAGAGCAGAATGGGGGAAATGTTGGGAGCATGAATGGGAAGATACCATTGTTTTGGAGAGAAGAGCTAGGATTTGCTGTTGTGCAGAGGATTGGATATGTTGACCTAGCTTTCCATGTTTTGAAAGGGAGACCACACAGCCCCTGGAATAGGGCCACAGTCACTCCACAAGGGTTGTGACTATCACTTATCTAGACAAGGAAGATAGCACCTGAGCTTTGTAACATTTACTTGGTCATCAATTCTTTCCCCTTGATAAGATCACAAACTAGAGTCTGAGAGGCTAAGGAATCCAACCCATCCATTGGTTGGATAAACAGACTAAGACTCAAGGAGTGACTTGCCCAAAATCACATAGTATGCATTCTGGAATTGCAGCTGCATTCTCCATGACTAAGGTCAGAACAGTAAGGCCTTCCAAGAGTAATGGGTCCTTACTATAATCATTAATTCCTTAAAATTCTAATTCTCAAAGCACATTTTGCTTTTCCAGGAAGCTGAATTTGAATAACTCTTCCAGAGAATATGGGTGGTATTTCCTTCTTAAAAGAGTGAAATTTGTATTCTCCACCTATATCATTTCTTCTACCAAAAACCAATGATCCCTTTTTATTCTTATTCTGCATTGTAGGCTTCCCCCTTCCCCCCCAATTATTTTCTTTGTTGAAGAGGCATTCTTCAAAGTCATTCCTTGGTGTCTCTCTGAGGATCTAAATAGTGAGGAAGTAGATAGTATTAGTGGTTTCCTTCATGAACTGTATTCCCACTTATTTTCCCTTTTTGGTCTCATGAATAATGACAATGTAATCTTCTCTGTTCATGTTTCTTGGAATTTGAAAACACTTTTTATGCTAATTGTCCTAGATATAAGCATTTAACCCTCATGATTTGTGCCTAAAAAGAAACAAGGGTAGATACAAGAATAAGGCAGAAGCTTTAAAAGCCCTAATAATTAATTTACTAGGCTGTTTGGAATGTAGCCTGCCTCCCAAATATGGCAAACCATCACAATGTATTTCTTTGGGGGGAAAAAAGTACATAGAATAAATACCATTTGGTGGAAAAGAACAGCATTCTATAAATATAGGTCAATATAGTCATATATAGGCCAACAGAGTGCTTTTTTTGGTTTAGTTTTCATGGAAATCTGTGGGATACCTAGTTATAGTCCAATTCTTGTGTTCTTTACTTCTTGGGGTGATGGATAAAATGATGGAAAGAGGTGATTGGGAGAGGAAAATGGGAAACAATGAAACCATGCATGTGGCATAAGAACACAAATATAGGGTATGTGTCCATCTATTGTCAAAACTATATAATGATGCCACTAAATTCCTGTGAAGATATTTGTCAAGAGTACTCAAGGTTTTGTGTATAAATCTACTTTTTTGGCCTGGCTCTGAAAACAGGTCTCCAATAAAAATCCCTTGATGGGATAACTAAAGAAAAAATTCTAGCTATTCTATCTCCAGGTGCTATTATTTCTAAAGCTCCACCTTAGGACAATAATTTCTTCCTCAGGTTAGCTTTACACAGCACATTATTAGTGTGAGCATCCACTCATGACCAAATACCACTCAGGGTGATGACTTAGAGAAAAACAAAACCAAATCAAACAATTGTTTCCCCGAACACAAGCCGAGCCTCTTTTGCCCTCACTAAAGCATTTACAAGTGTGCTTTGTTTTAGAAGATGATTACAGGGGTGCCATTTGTAATGATTACAGTGGTGCTGCTAAAGTCTGGGCACTGCATTATATTCCATTTTGGGGAGTATAGTGACTAAAATTCCTCTCCAATCTTAAATTTGGCATCACATTCATATCTCAGCAGAAACAAGATTATTGAGTACAGAACTCCAGGAGCCCGGCATTTTTCTTTTAAATTCTAGCAGGGGAGAAAACTCAGTGAAATAGCACCTATGGTTCTTCTGCTCTTAACACAGAAACTTGAAGAAAGGTTACCCCTCCTTCCCCCTTGGCAGAATATAATCAGTACATTGCTTTGCCTAACTACATCATGGTTGACAGATCTTTGTCTATGATGTTTGAAATTTTCAAAATTTCTAGAAATACAAAACCATCTCCATTTTCTCCTTAGCAATAAAAACAAATGGCTTTGATTTTTTTTTGAGCTGAACAGAGTTGAAGTTTCTTTTCTAGATTATTCAAAATGGATGTTGTGATTTTTTTTTTCTCTCAGAATTCTTCCCCATCAATCCATTCAGTATCCAAACCCAGAAAACCCAGTCTGTAGATGGAATAGCTCATTTGATTATAGCATGAACCTAACATAACCAAAGTTTGAAGATGGGGAAGAATTAATTTTTATGAAGGTCAGACGGCACAGATTTCTCTATTAGTACTCACCAGGAAATCAGGGAATTAAGTGTGAATAACTACCTACATCTATGAACATTTCTGGCAAAAAGTGCCTGAGGTCAACTTACCATCTCTGTGGCTAAAGCTTACTATAATATTCAACATTTCTCTCCAGTCACAGATGACATTTTAAAAACAAGAAAAAGGCTAATTAGGTGTGATTATTAATCTCTTTACAATGCCATCATGTTTTGACCCAAATGTTTTAAAAAAAAAAGATGTCTGGCATAAAAAGCTCATAATGTTCTTTCAAGATGATAATTGGTTCATAAATTTAGGGTTAGAAAGAACATAGAAGACATCTAGATGGACCCTCTTGTTTTATAGATGAAGACATTTGGTCACAGAGAGTTCACATAGTGTATGAGGTTGTTTGAATCTAGGTCTTCTTGACTCCAAACCTAGTCTTGACTCTACTACATGCCAGTGAAAGATGCAGATGTTTCTTTAAAGGTTCCCAGTTCTCAAAACTACTAGGAACCAAAATTAGGATCAGAAGCATACATTCCCTGCTGTGGCTACCTCTGAAAATAGTTTTCAGAATTTCTTCTTTGTATACTGACATATCATCTAGCTTTCCATTTACTTCATCTTGATGATTGTTCTTTCTTCCTATTCTGGGGAAGAATGAGAAAGCCATCAACAAGATTCTTACAGAATTATATAGCCAAATAAAGACAGACTTGGTTGTCCTGATTTCTAGTCCAAAGTTTCTTCTATTATACCATGCTGTCTCTCAAGAATTAAACCAGATAGTTCCAAAGATTTGGATTTTATCTTAACTAGTTACCAAGAGAGAAGCATTTTATTGCTTTATTTCCCCACTATCTCAAGTCAGATCCAAAAGAAGCATACATGTACTTGGGTTTACAGGTCAGCTTTGTAACAGTGACAGAATTATACATGGGCATATATACTTAAAACATGTATAAGCAAGTCTTGGTCAAGTCGGTGATACAATGCTGCTTATAAAAGCATTGAACACTCAGGTGTGTATGAGAAAAATCAAGACAAACTAGGGATGTATCACATTTGCCTCTCGCTGGAAGGCTCCTCTTATAGATGGCTAACCTCTTTTTTGACTATTAACTCCATTAAACATTTACTGCTTATATTTTTGGGCAGCACACAGGTTAAGACTCAGTTGTAGGAAGGACTACAAAAAGTATAGAATTCTTTCTTTATTCCTAAATAGTTCATATTACAGAGAAATAGCTCCCACCAATCATGGATACCCAAAAGTTAATACAATCTTACTTCTAAATAGTACTGTTAACAAACCCCTCCAATTGTTGAGGAGTTTCATGAAGCCAACCTTCACCCATTTCTTTATATATATAAAATTTATTTCTGATATTCATTCATTCATTCATTTATTTCTGCACTTTTGTTCTCTATCTCCACCCTCAAAATCCTTGGACAGACTGTTCCCATTTTTCTTTGTTTTCTTCAGCTTTATTCCTCAGTGTCCCAAATAGAGGAAGGAATATCAAGGTACACAGTGCTTTGTTTATTCCTGAATAGCCTATATTCCCAAGAACCTAATTCTATACTTCTTCCATCAGATCCTACATCTTTCTCCCTTCTCCCTCCAACCACATTCCCACCTCCTACCTATAATAGTTATGGATTTAACAAATTATGCTGTTAACAATCGCCTCCAATTGTGGTGGTATGAGCACAGCAAGGACTGTTTTCTTTTTTTCTTAAGATTCAGCACCTAACAATGCCCGGCACACAGTAGGAGCTTAGTAAATTGTTGTTGGATTGGATTTCAATATACTTATTGATGAAAGTCCTCTCCATCTCTCTAGAAGGGATAGCCAAAGATCTGGCTTTCCCGGCCGGGCTTTGATACTTGGTACTGTATGACCTTTGTAAAGTCACTTTTACTTAAACTGAGCTTTCTCATCTGTAAAATGGAGATAATAATCCTCTGCACTACCCACTTCAACCAGTTGTGAAGAATGCCCTATATAAAGTGGCCTACAGAGTCTCCCCAGATAGGGGAGGTGTGAAGGAAGAAACTGAGGATAGAGGTAAGGCTCTAAAAGCATTTAGATTAAATTACTACTCCCCAAAGCATCATTCCAATAGAGGGGAAAGAAAGAGGAAGGGTACCCCATGGGGCACTCCACACACATATATATATACTCCTAGCCCGAGAAGACTAAAGAGCTAACCACGAGTAAGAAGCCCCCTCTCCTTTTTTTTTCAACTGGGTACCCACACTCCCTTTAAAAAAAAAATGCCCACACCATGCTCCCACCCGCCCCCTCCTTTCGGGCGAATACTCCACAGGAGGCCAGTGCACTGAGTTAGTTAGATTTTTCTTGCTTACTCATTTCCCTCCCGCACCCAACGCGTTTTCCCTCCCCTTCCAAGCACCGCTCAACCTCCTCCCCTGGATCTCCGGCCCAGCTCCGAAGGGGGCCCCGGCGACGCGCTGTCCCAGCCTCGCTAGCCACTGACCTGCTGCTGGAGGGGCATTTCCGAACCAGCCCCGGCCGGGCGGACGGCTGCGGGGGCTACGGGGCACGGAGCGCTGCCCGGGCTGGGGGGCCCCGGAGAGCCGAGGAGGGCGCGCAGGGCACTGGGTGCCGGGGAGGCGTTCGGGGCAGGCGGGAGGGGATCCCTGACTGTCCCAGGCCGGGGAGCAGGAGCAGCAGGAGGAAGTGGGTGCCCCCTTTCCCCCGCCAGCGCCCCCTCCCTCCGCCGCTGCCTCCTCCTCCTCCTCCCCAGTCACAGGCGCGTCCTCGGCGCACGTGTGCGAAACGTCACCGGCGGGTCCCGGGGAGAGGGACAGACCGCGGCCGGCGGGACGGGAACCTCTGATGCCCCCGCCCCCTCGGCAGCCAGGGAGGCGGGGAAGGGGGGGACAGGGCGGGGAAGGAAGGGGCAAGGAGAAGGGGGGGCAGGGTCAAGGGCAGGCCCAGGGCGCAACCAAGAAGGCCGGGGCGGCTGGGCCACGCGGGTGCTGCCACGATGTGCCCCAGCCGGCTGCACCAGCACCCCTCCTCCCCGCCCCCC
>JAJPUD010003822.1:193432-221205 GCA_023553655.1 Myrmecobius fasciatus | reverse complement strand
CTTCTTCTTCTTCTTCTTCTTCTTCTTCTTCTTCTTCTTCTTCTTCTAACCTTGTGTGTTTCCAGTGACTTTCTTGTGAATTGTACAAATAGTAAGAATCTCAACAGGGATCATTCTTTACTCGTGTTCAAGTACAAAGTAATAAATTTAGAACAGAAAAAGTATTAATAAAAAAAGGTAGTTAGGTGGGAGCTGTTTCTAGTTGGTGTGGGACAAAACAAAGGGGTTTCAAATTCACTTTTTCTGATACCCCTTTCATGTGTCCCTACCCCTAATTATTTCCCCATGAAGCACTAATTTATTCTATTATTAGGGTGGCAATAGTGACTAAATGTTATTTTTCCAACATAGATTTTCATATTTTTTGACTTTTTAGATCTTTTTTGGAAACTGTTAATTTGCTAGACTGTCGGTACACTTATGCTGTTCCCTAAATACAAAAATGTGGGGGGGGGGGAATAATAGCTAAAAATAATAGGTCTCATGAAGGCAGAGAAAATTGGAACCTTTTATTTTATTTTTTTTTAAACAATGTGAACTTCAGATTCAGAGTCTGATTTTTAGCTGATTGGCCACCCAAGGTCAAAAGCAGTATTGGCTCGTATCCAAGCTGTCCACCCCTAACCTTTTAGTCCTTTGGATTTCCAGTAGGTCAGGGCCTATGATTCCTAATGAGTAATACAGTGGTAGTCAGGCTTGTGCAGATGGGTTGGGAATAGCAGAGACCAAACCTCTTTAATTACATGTATTAGCCCATTAACACTGGAATGCCCTCCAACATTTTTGGGGCAGGGGGGAAGCCAGCTGATCACAAGTTTAAGTCTACAGAAGCTGCCAAAGCAGTCCCCAAATTTTTCTGCAGATGACCTTCCTCTTTTTTTCTTGCTAGTATTGACAGACTGCATTCCTCTACTGAATGTCAAAGACAAGGTCAAGCATGGTGGACATCAACAAGCTGTCAGTTTCCCCCCAAGGGAAAAAAAAAAGAAAAATCAGTGCTTTTGATAAAAGACTAATAATTATTAGACTAACTTACTTTAACCTATGACTATGACTGCCTTTGTTTGTTATTTTAAAAAAAATTCTTACACCATTTCTGCATTGGTGATGCACATGAATCCATATTATTTCATAATTGGCTTTGTTATTAAATACAAATAATAGAATGTTGTGTAAGAAATTGAATGAAGAAAGGAATTCATGAATTAAATGCTGATTTCTTTGTTAAAGGTAAGATATTGACAGGGCTTAATTAGATCTTCTGTAGCCAGACTTTCCCCCCCCCCCCAAGGCAATTGGGGTTAAATGGTTTGTCCAGGGTCACACAGCTAGGAAGTCTTAAGTGTCTGAGGCCATTTTTGAACTTAGGTCTTCCTGACTTCAGGGCTGGTGCTCTATCTACTGCCCCTGTAACTAACTTTCAATAATGCTCCACCCAAGAAAGTAATTATTGTAAGTAAAGTTTATATCTGAAACAGCTGCCCAGCATTTTCAATTTAAGTCATTTGATCAAAGTTTCACATGTGGACCACAGGATGAATTTAATTAATAAATAGGCTTGCATGTATAATACATCACACTTTTAGGCTCATAAAGTACTTTATATAAATTAGTCAATTTTATTCTTACAACAAATCTGTATGTTAGAGGAGATTATTATTCCTATTTCATACATAAAGAAACTAATATTCAGAGTAGTTCATTTGCCCAGGGCCACATGGCTAATGTTTGAAGTAGAATTCCAACTCAGATCTTTCTAACTCCAAAGTCAAAACATTAGATTACATGTCCTTTCTCTTATTGTTAGTAATGTAGTCAATTATATTTACATATATGGATACATATTTATGTATAAAATATATCTTAGCATTTATATCATCATAAATATTTGTCAGTAAAATCATTTTCAGTGAGGCAGATGGTCTATTAGTCCACATTGACTAGATAAGGTTAAATACAAACACAAACATAAGTATATGTATGCAGAAATACATATGCATATGTGTATATGTGTAAATGTATAGATTCTTCTCTAGGTGGACTATTTCCAGTGGTCAGCATGATAAATTTGGCCCAAAGATCACATTTATACATCTTAGGCTTTAAATGAAAGCATCAGATATTTAAGAAAATTAGATCATGTGTAAAAATATGATAAGATTACTTTATCATTGCAGGAAAATTAAATGGCAAATCTACTATTTATGCAATAATTCCTTACATTTATATGATACTTTGTAGCTCACAAATTCAATGCATCAGTATTTAAAATAGTTTACTATATGTAAGATACTGGAGCTATTAAAAATTAGTGTATGCCCCCCAAAAGCTGACATTCTAGGGAATAGTAGTACAATTAATAAAGTGGGTATAATTTGAATATATGAAGGGATAGGATAAAGGAGAGATCCTGACAAATTATGCTATGATCGAAGAAGGAGAGGATATACATGCACAATAATTCCTTTGATCTTCACAACATGCCAGTGAGTTGGGCAGAGCTTATATTACTATTTCCAGAGCAAATGCATGAACAAGAATAATATAAGATTATTGCAAACTTGGCAGCTAGATGACACAGTAGATAGAGCACCAGCCCTGAAGTCAGGAGGACCTGAGTTCAAATCTGGCCTCAGACACTTCCTAGCTGTGTGACCCTGGGCAAGTCACTTAACCCCAATAGCCTCAGCAAAAAAAAAATATATATATATATATATATATATATTTGTACATATCTATTATTGCAAACTATAGAAAATGAAATAAAACAATAACTGAGGTAAGGCCTCAGAGAATAGCCTATCTGTCTCTACTGACTCAACCTCATTTCCTCTTCTTTAACTCAATGTGCAACAAAAAATAGTCATACAACTTTTTCACATTCCTCCTATCTTTGAAGTAAACACACGGTTCTTAAATTTTTTAATGATCAAACATTAATTTCATTCTCAATTCCATCTTTCTAATCCACTGAAAAGGAAGAAAGGAAGAAAGAAGTGAGAGAGGGAAAGAGGGAGGGAGGGAGGGAAATTTTAATACCCCTTAATTATAATCAAGGAGAACAAATTTCAACGTTGTTCACATTCAAAAATGCTTTTCTTAATCTGCATATTACTTCATTTTCTCTGTCATGAAGGGAGCAGCTAGTTTCTTTTTTCATTAGGTGTCTGAAATATGGTTGATTATTTAGTTTTAATAATGCTTATGAGAGGTTTGTTTTTACAATATAGATGGTTTTTCCTCTACTTCTACGACTTCACAATTCTAGACGTATTTCCAGGAACCAACCATTAGAGAAAAGTAGGAGACTTGGAAAAAGGAATAGATTTTAGGCTTACTTCCACCAATCATTAATGCAATTAAACTACTCTTCACTAGTTTTGCAATCATTCTTCGTTATTCTGATTTTTCAAATCATATTTTTAAAAAACCTGTTAGAATTATTTTTATTACATATACTCAATAAGACTTGTTAGAATTATTTTTATTACATATACTCAATAAGACATTTAATATCATTTCTTTTTCCTGGATCCCTGATTCCTTTGTTTCATTCCTAAAACATGGAATCCTGAACAGGACATATCAACCTAATAAGATTTGGGAAATACTAATCAAAGGAGTGAAGCTTGCTTTTGCCAAACATAATAATGTTAAAGAATTTTATGTGTGTGTATGTGCATGTATACCTACATATATGTGTGTATATGTGTATAAATACATATACATATACATATATGTATGTAAATTGTGTGTGTGCATTCTGGAAAATTTAGAAACATGACAAATATGTCCTTTAATGGTCCTTTTATGATTATATTTATATTTTTATAGCATAATAAAGTCATAAGTGTTTTTTTAATCAGAAGTAAAATAGGGAGAACAAATGGAAAGTAGAGTCAAAGAATACTGAATGAAGGATATTTTATTTTTCTTATATGATGTAAAAACAGCAGAACTAATGCTATTGCCAATATTGTGAAATGTCCAAGTATGTCATACATAGTAATGATGCTCATTCTGAAATGTATGATAGAAGATGCAGTGTGAGAGAAGTGAAGAATGTGGCTCATCTTTAATATCCCTTAATGAGAGAATTGGAAAGATATAGGTGTTTCTAAATAGGAACAAACATACTTTTGAAAAGAAAGTGTTAGTTGAACATTGGATTTATACTCAAAGAGCAATATCTCTTTTGAAGCCATTGGGAATTTTTCCTTAGGACACAATGGATGGAAATGCTTTCAAAATAATATAGATGCAAGATTTTTTTAACCTGAGTTTCCTGAACTTCTTAATACATAATTTTCATAATTATATATCAATATAATCAACTTCCTTTATAATTCTACATATTTTATTTTTTTCATTCCAAGACATTACTCTGAGAAGAGGTCCATAGGTTTCCTCAGACTGCCAACAACATTTATGACATGCAAAGTAGATTAAGAATTTCTAATCAAGAAGAACTAATGTCAAGCAATTGTCCAAGAAATTAACTGTGGCTTGGAAAGCTTTATAGAGTAGCATCATTGTGCTAGTCTCACTAAGCACCTTAAAGTTATGGGTAACCTTTGTCTTATGCCTCCAAGACCCAAAGGAGTACTGAAGTTCCCACTATATCCCTATTGTTATCAATGCACAAGTTGCCATCTTGGTGTTGAACTCGTATACATTTTTTTGGGATGCACTAGTGATTTCTTTGGTTTAGGAAACTTCTAATGGGGATTAAGAAGCTCAAAACACCTCTTATACTCTTCAAGTATAGTGATTAAAATTATTATTTTGAAAAAGAAGATATGTGATTATTATTATTCCTCATTATTTCCCTTTATGCAAATTATGATAAAGGCATGCTAGTATTGTTTCTTAACTCCATCTCTTTTTTCTATGCCTTTGTCTTGACAGAGCCCTAGATCTTGAATGTTTTCCCCTTTTCACTTGAAATCTCTGGTTTCCTGCAAGACTCAACTCAAGAACCATTTTCTAGAGAAAGCCTTTTCATGTTGTCTACCCATCAATTAATACTCTGAATCTTTCACCAATGATAAACTTACCTTTAATTTACTCTGGATGTCTTTTATATATGCATATATAGATTGCCTTCCTCCTTGTAATGCAAGCTCTTTGAGGGCAGAAATGACTTCTTTGATCTCTTTGTATCCATAGCACTTTACACATAGCTAATTATTAAATACATTGAGGCAGTAGTGTTAGATTAGACCCCTTTCCATGGACAGAAGAAGGTAATAGGGTGACAGGTTAAACCATAGGTACAATCAGTGATCTCCATAGGGATTTTACAAATTAGGTCTTTGCACTTCCTTATCCATGTGTATTGATGAGTGTTGCACACAAAGATGCTTGGGATCTGCATACTCTAGTATTTATAAAGGTAAACAGAATGTGATAGCTTCCTCTGATGCTCCTAAATTGAAAACCATGCTAAGCCTCACCATTTAAGAGCCACTAAGACAAATCTGATGTCTCCAGCAGCTCTTAGTTCACATATATGCTATGGCGTGGTATGGTGAGGAGAAAAGTAATCTATGGAGTACACACGGTCAATGGCTTTTATTTTAATATCAGTAAATTATATCCCACTGCGAGTAAGCATCATGGGTCTCCTTAAATCTGAAAATAGGCCATTTAGCAAATGTTTTCAATTTTGAAAAAAAAAACCTCTTCTGACCACTTTACTATATCTTCTTAGTAAGGCATTCATTTATTAAAATAAATTTATATTATATAAATATTTATATATATGTGTATTTATATATATAAATAAAATTTATTTCCCATTAAGAAGAGATGGCTGCCTGGCTTTTGTGCAACAGCCTGAAGTGTGTTTATTGATAATGACATACAAACAGTGATTTACACTAGTACAATGTGAGCTAAAATTACATGTTTAACTTTTTACAGAATGGGGATGAACTACACATGTGATTCTGGAAGCAAATCACAATCTGTAGGCACTTGTCCTCCAAATGTGGCACAAGGAACCATTTGTACTAAACATTACAGCCTGATTTATTGCATTTCTCCAACAGAAAAAAAAAGCCAGAAATCAACCCCCACATATCACATGAAGACATTGACTGTTTCAAAACAAGCAAGTAAAATAATATCTTACAAAAAGAACCACCACCAATGTGAAATGTTTTAAATCTATGTTTTGAAGCCAACTCATTAAAAACAAAGAAATCATTGTTTTAACAATTTATATTCTCTGAATATTTCAAGCCCTTCTGATTGAAAGGAACACATTTTATTTCAGTTTTTATTTTACTTGTCAATGTGAATATTACATGTGTAAGATCAAGCGTGGGACCATGATTACCTAGATGTTCACTAAATATTACTGGATAATTTAATGATGGTGATGTTATAGTTGGAAATGTTTATTAGTATATATGACCTAGAAATCATTAGGGAATATGATTAACAGAGAAAGAGTTTGTTGACTGACAATATGAGAAATATTTTTACAAATCTGGAAAGAGCTTTATGATATGGTATCAAGCTAAATAAATAAATGAAAACTTAAAGAATTTAATATATACAAGCCATAATCATAAAAAAGGAAAATGAAAAATGGTGTATAGAAAAATAAAGAATTCTGATAAGAGCATAGAGGTTGTATAAATCAAAAAGTTAGAGTATTTTATGCACTGAAATTAATTAAAACATCTGAACATTTGAATTACTATGTAATTTCAGTTGTTTGCATTGATAGTCAATATCAAGTTTTAATAAATATAAATTTTATTTTTTAAACATTTTATTTTATTAAATATTTCCCAATTACATTAAAAAATTAACATTCATTTTCTGATATTTTTAGTTCCAAACTTTTTCTCTCCCTTTCCCATTTTTCCCATCCAGAGAGAGCTCAAACAATATGATATCGATATTACATGTGAATTCATATAGCTATGTGGCAAAAAGGAAAAAACACACACAAATAAGAAAAATTGAGAAAGTGAAAAAGTATGACTTTATCTGCCCCCAGATTTCACCAGTTCTCTCTATGGAAAGTGATAGCATGTTTCATCATGGTCCTTTGGCATTGACTTGGATCATTATCTTGATCAGATTAAGTCTTTTTCAAATGATCATCATTACAACATTATTATTACTGTATACAATGTTCTCCTGGTTCTGTTCACTTCCCTTTACATGAGTTCATATAAGAATTCCAAGAGGCTTTTTTTTCCCTCAAATCATCCTGCTCATCATTTCTAGTAGTACAATAATATTTCTTCACAATTTTGTATCACAACTTATTCAGCAATTCTGCAGTTGATGGGCATCTCCTCAATTTCCAACTCTTTGCCACCATAAGAACTGCTAGGAATATTTTTCATACATATAGGTTTTTTTTCCTCTTTCTTTGATCTCATTGAGATACAGAACTAGATATTGCTGGATCAAAGAATATAGTTTTATACTCCTTTGGGTATAGTTTGAAATTGTTCTCCAGAATGGTTGGATCAGTTCACAACTTCACCAATAGTGCATTAGTGTCTCAATTTTTCTACACACCCTCCAGCATTTTCCTTTTTTTGTCATGTTAATCAGCTGATAGGTAAGAGTTTTAAATTGTATTTAAAAGTAAGTTTGACCATGGACAAATTAGGGTTTCAAACACATAAACTACAAGGAAGAGAAAATGAGAGGTAACACTTTCTATTGAAAGGAAATTAGACTTGCACATCAAAAAACTTAGATTCAAATTTTTGCAGTGCCACTTGCACTGGCATTCACTTCTCTCTGAACTTCAATTTACTCTTTTTTAAAAACTAGAATTATATTACAAAACTTCTAAGATCCATGGCAATCTTTAATCTACAATCCTATGAACTTTAATAAAACTCAGGAAAATTCAGATTCAAAATCTTCAGACATTTGAAAGACATCTGTCTTTAGATGCATAAACCTTATATACATTTTTAAACTCTTACCTTCAGTTTTCTCTCTATAAAGTAGAGCTAATACTAATAGTGTTCATCTCATACTGTTATTATGGAACAAATGAAATAATGTAAATAAACTATATTGCATAAAGATTGATCCAGATGTCTATTATTATCATTTTTATTTTTATAGGTAATAATAATAATAATAATAATAGCTGGTGGTATCATAATTAGAGCATTGGGCCATAAGTCAAATTCTTCCTCAAACACTTATTAGCTGTGTGATCCTAAGCAAGTTATTCAATATTTGTTTACCTTTATTTCCTCAGCAATAGAATGAGAATAAGAGCATTTATCTCACAAAATTGTTGTAAGGATAAAATGATATATTTGTAAAAGCACTTAGCCCTACACAAAGTAGGTGCTATATAACTCCTTTTCCACTTCCACCTATTACTGTTACTGTTTTTATTATTTTATTCTTATTCTTATCTTATGGAATTCAGATAAAATAATCAGATGGAAATGAACCTGGCAAAATTGCTACACTACTGTGCTTTGATTAAAAAGAAAATTCATTACTTAAAAATACTAGATAAAATTAGCACTACTATATGCATTGTAGAACAAAAGAGTGTTGTACATGAAACTATGGATCTGTAATGGATATTTTGCTTTTCTTTAAATATATAATAAATATGACAGGTAACTTGCAAAGCTGTCTTGCTTCTCTATTAATCCTTCTGGTTCTTCTGGATTCTTTATTTGCTTAGTGAGAGTGAACTTTATATCTACCATATCATTCTCACCTCACTAAAAAAAAAAAAAAACACCCCCCCAAAAAACCCTGAAAAATCTAGTCAAGAAAAAAAAATAAATTCCTACATTGTTCATGTTGAAAAATTTGCATTTCATTATGTATCTTGAATTCATCACCTCTCTATCAGAAGATGGTTAATGATCTTCAACATTAGTATATAAATTATTCAAAATTGTTTTTCTTTAAAATATTTGGCACAATTTATCTTCCATCAATTTGCAAAAGTTATCCCATGTTCCCCTAAAACCACCTTTTTTGTCATTCCTCCTTGTAAAATAATATTCTGTTATATTCATATACATGGTTTGTTCAGCTATTCCTCAGTTGATGGCTACCCACTTAATTTCCAGGTCTTAAAAACTGCCCCAAAAAAGTTGGAATAAATATTTTTATAGATATTATTCTCTTACTTTTTTCTTTGAAGTCTTTCTGTTAAAGGCTTAATAGTGGTTTTACTAGGTCAAAAGTAATACAGAGGTATACTATGTGTACATATGTTTTTAGGATGAAAAGTCAAATTACTCTTCAAAATGGCTGAACCAATTGAGAACTTTTCCACAATGCCTCAATGGGCTTTTTTTTTTCTCATATCTGCTTTGTGTTAATATTTTTCATTAAGTTTGGGATTCCACAGTTTAGTTCAAGGAAGCTTGGAGCAGCAGAGTGGAGTTAGAAGAGAGAAAATAAAGCAAGCCAGCTATATTGAAAAGAAATAGAATAAGTAAGCATTTGTTACCAGGGAAAATGGAAGCATTCACTTGAGGGACTAAATTACAATAGACATGCCAACACTACACAAAATTTGGCAGATTTTTTTTAAGGTCCTTACCTGAGTCAGGCAGGACCAGATGTTGAGGGCAAATAGCAAGGAGCCTCTGGGGAATGTCCAAGGAATTAGTGACTAATTGATATTCAATCTCTGCTCCAGCAGGAAAGGGGATTTTTCAGTCCCTATTGAACAATCTTATTTTTATTGGACTCAAGAATCTTAGTTTGACTGGGGCCTCTATGTTTAGTTGATCAGGAAGACAGCTGAAATCCTTTTAACATTCAAAATTCATTTCTTTCTTTTTTAGTCATCTATGCCCCTCTGGTAGTTTCTGAATTGCTTTAATTTGCATTTATCTAAATATTATTGATTAGAATCCTTTTTAATATGGTTGACAATAGCTTATAACCAGGAGATCATTATACACAGGAACAACAATACTATATGATGATCAATTCTGATGGACATGGCTCTCTTCAACAATGAAAAGTTTCAAACCAGTTCCAATTGTTCAGTGAAGAAAACCATATACTCCCAGAGAGAGGGATGCGAAATGTGGACCACAAAATAACATTTTCATGCTCTCTATTGATGTTTGCTTGCATTGTGTTTCCTTTCCCTGATTTTTTTTTTGTAGATAGGATTTTTCTTGCACAACAATAATAAGAGTGGAAATATGTATACATATATTCAATTTGTCAAGTATTTTAACATAATTAACATGTAGTGGATTTCCTGCTATCTAGGGGAGGGGTGGGGACTAGGGAGGAAAAATTTGTAACAGACAGGTTTGTAAGGGTCAGTGTTGAAGAATTACCCATACATATGTTTTGCAAATAAAAAGTTTTAATAAAGGAAAAAAAACATTTTTTAAATTACATGCTCATATCCTTCAATAATGTATCTATTGGGGGATTTTTTTTCTCTTCTTATACATTTAAATCAGATTTCTGTATACCTGGTAAGAAAATTTTATCAGAGAAACTCACTGCAATGCTTTCCCCCTTTTGTTTATTTTCTCATTTTAACAGTGCTAGTTTAGTTTTGCCAAAATAAACTTTATGTAACACAAACTTCATTTCATGTTCTGTGATCTTTTGTAATTTTTGTTTAGTTATTAATTTCTATTCCCCCCCCATGCCTACTTCCAAAACCATCATTTCTTTCTTGCTGCTATACTTTGTGATTTGCCCTTGCATATCTAAATCACATAGCCATTTGGAGCTCATCTTATTATATATTGTGAGATGTTAGTCTAAACCTATTTTCTGCCATACTGCTTTCCAGTTTTGCCAAATCTTCTTGTTAAATAGTGAGTCCTTTTAACAAAAGCTAAGGTTTTTAATCTTCATTTCTATTCATTTGCTTGAGTGTGTTAGCTATGTAATTTATTACATTGATTAACTTCTCTATTTTTTTAGCCAATACCAAATAGTTTTGATGCTTAATGCTTTGTTGTATAATTTGAATTTATCTAGTATTAGGCCCCCTTTCTTCTTACTAAAAAGCATTCCTTTGAGATTATTGACTTTTGTCCTTCCAAATGAATTTTATTAATATTATTATTTTCTATCTCTATAGAATAATAATTAGGTAATTTTATTGGTTTGACAGTAAATAATATATATATATAGTTAGTATTGTCATTTTTATTTTTTATGCTTTTAGTCTTTTTGATTATAATAAGTTTATTTTTAGTACACATTGCTTTATGAATCATGTTGGGAGAGAAAAATCAGAGCAAAAGGGAAAAACCATGGAAGAGATAAAAAAAAAGAAGTGAACATAGTATGTGTTGATTCACATTCAGTCTCCTTAGATCTTTTTCTGGATGCAGATGGCATTTTTTGTTCCAAGTCTATTGTGATTGCTTTGGATCACGGAACTGCTGAGGAGAACAAAGCCTTTCATCTTACATTCTTGGTGTTACTGTGAATAATGTATTCCTAGTTCAGATTGTTTCACTCAGCATCAGTTCATGTAAATCTTTCCAAGCTTTTACATAATCAGCTTATCATTTTTTATACAGTAATAATATCCTACTACCCTCATATACCGCAGCTTGTTCAGCCATTCCCCAATTGATGAACATCCACTCTTTTTCCAATTATTTGTTACCACAAAAAGAGATGCCCAAAACATTTTGGCATATGTGAATCTTTTTCTCTCCCTTATAATTTCCTTGGGATACAGATCCAATAATGGCACTTCTGGGTCAAAGGGTATGTACAGTTTTAGACCCTTTGGGCACAGTTCTAAATTGCTCTCCAGAATGGTTGGATCATTTCATAACTCCAGCAACAATATATTAGTGTCCCAGTTTTCCCACATGCCTTCCAAAATTTATTATTATCTTTTCCTATCATCTTAGCCAATTTGAAAGGTGTGAGGTAGTATGTCAGAGTTGTTTTAATTTGCATTTCTCTACAATAGTGATTTAGAGCATTTTTAATATAACTATAAATGGTTTTAATTTTTTTCTTTGAAAATTGTCTATTCATATCCTTTGAGTATTTCTCATTTGGGGAATGACATATTCTTATAAATTTGACACAGTTCTTTATATATTTTAGAAATGAGATCCTTATCAGAAATACTGGCTATAAAGATTTTTTCCAGCTTTATGCTTCCCTTTTAATCTTGTTTCTATCGGTCTGTTTGTACAAAACCTTTTTAATTTAATGTAATCAAAGTTGTCCATTTTGCCTTTCATAATGTTCTCTAATTCTTCTTTGGTCATAAATTTGTTCCTTCTCCAAAGATCTGATAGGTAAATTATCCCTTGTTCTCCTAAATTGTCTATCATATTATCCTTTTTGCCCAAATCATGTATCCATTTTGACCTTATTCTAGTATGAAATAAGAGATGTAAGTCTATGCCTATTTTTTGGACATATTATTTTCCATTTTTCTTAGCAATTCCTGTCAAATAGTGAGTTCTTATTCCAGAAGCTGGAGTTTGGGGGGGTTGCCAAATACTAGATTGCCATATTGTCTTAGTGTATCTAATCTATTCCATTGACCTACCACTCTATTTCTTTTTTTTTTTTATTAAAGCTTTTTATTTGTATAACATATGTATGGGTAGTTCCCCAGCATTGATCTTTACAAAGCTTTCCATTACAAATTTTACCCCCAGCCCCCTCCCCTCTCCTAAATGGCAGGAAGCCCACTACATGTTACTAATGTTGAAATGCTTGAGAAGTTATGCAAGAAAAATTCTATCTACAAGAAAAAAAAGAAAATCAGAGAAAGGCAACACAATGGAAGCAAATGTCAATAGAGATCATGAATATGTTATGTTGTGGTCCATATTTCATATCCCTCTCTCTGGGTGTATATGGTTTTCTTCAGTGAACAATTGGAACTGGTTTGAGACAATTCTTTGTTGCAGAGAGCCATGTCCATCAGAATTGATCATCATGTAATACTGTTGTTGCTGTGTTATAATGATCTCCTGGTTCTGCTCGTTTCACTCAGCATCAGTTCATACAAGTCTCTCCAGGCCTCTCTGAAATCGTCCTGCTGGTCGTTTCTTACAGAGCAATAATATTCCATAACATTCATATACCATAATTTATTCAGCCACTCTCCAATTGATGGGCATCCCTTCAGTTTCCAGTTTCTAGCCACTACAAAAAGGGCTGCCACAAACATTCTTGCACAGGTGGGGCCCTTTCCCTCCTCTAAGATCTCTTTGGGATATAGGCCCAGTAGAAACACTGCTGGGTCAAAGGGTATGCACAGTTTGACAACTTTTTGAGCATAGTTCCAAATTGTTCTCCAGAATGGTTGGATCCGTTCACAGTTCCACCAACAATGTATTAGTGTCCCAGTTTTCCCACATCCCCTCCAACATTCATCGTTTTCTTTTCCTGTCATTTTAGCCAATCTGACAGGTGTGTAGTGGTACCTTAGGGTTGTCTTAATTTGCATTTCTTTGATCAATAGTTATTTGGAGCAACTTTTCATATGACTAGAGATGGTTTTAATTTCATCTGAAAATTGTCTGTTCATATCCCTTGACCACTTATCTATTGAAGAGTGGCTTGAATTCTTATATATATGAGACAATTCTCTATATATTTTAGAAATGAGGCCTTTATCAGAACCATTAAATGTAAAGATGATTTCCCAATTTGATGCTTCCCTCCTAATCTTGTCTGCATTTCTTTTATTTGTACAGAAACTTTTTAACTTAATATAATCAAAATTATCCATCTGGTGTTCAATTAGGAGTTCCAGGTCTTCTTTGAACATAAATTTATTCCATCTCCACAGGTCTGAGAGATAAACTATATTATGTTCCTCTAAGTTGCTTACAAAGTCCCTCTTTATATCTAGATCATGAACCAATTTAGATCTTATCTTGGTATGTGGTGTTAGATATGGGTCAAGCCCTAATTTCTTCCACACTAGTTTCCAATTTTCCCAGCAGTTTTTGCCGAATAGTGAGTATTTATCCCAAAAGCTGGGGTCTTTGGAATTATCGAACACTAGATTGTTGAGGTTAATGCCTAGGTTGTCCTGATAACCTATCCTGTGCCACTGATCGACTGCTCTATTTCTTAGCCAGTACCAAATAGTTTTGAGGACTGCTGCTTTATAATATAGTTTTAGATCTGGTACAGCAAGGCCACCTCCATCTGCCTTTTTTTTCATTAATCCCCTTGAAATCCTTGACCTTTTGTTCTTCCAAATGAACGTTGCTACTATTTTTTCTAGACCTGTAAAATAATTTCTTGGGAGTTTGATTGGTATGGCACTAAATAAGTAGATTAGTTTGGGTAGTATTGTCATTTTTATTATGTTTGCTCTGCCTACCCATGAGCACTTAATATTTTTCCAATTGATTAGGTCTGTTTTCATTTGTGTGGAAAGTGTTTTGTAGTTTAGTTTGTATAGTTTCTGACTTTTCCTTGGCAGATAGATTCCCAAATATTTTATCCTATCATCTGTTATTTGAAATGGAATTTCTTTTTGTATCTCTTGCTGCTGAACTTTGTTGGTAATATATAAAAATGCTGATGATTTATGTGGATTAATTTTGAATCCTGCCACTTTGCTAAAGTTGTGAATTGTTTCTAGTAGTTTTTTAGTTGAGTCTCTAGGGTTCTCTAAGTATACCATCATGTCATCTGCAAAGAGTGATAATTTGGTTTCTTCATTACCTAAAGCTAAAGCTCTTTTGCCATGGGGCACTTCAGCAAATTAACTTAAGGTGCTGGGCCGCTGGGTGCTAGGACTAAGTCCGAATTACTCCTTAAACAAGGCAAGTCTGCCAGAATACCTGCCCCCAATCAGGGCAGAGTGTCCAGAGTGCCTCAGATAAACTCCAGGTGTTTGGAATTTGGAATTTGGAGTTTGGAATTTCTGCCATGATGAGCTGAGCTGAGTCCCACCCTCCCTTCCAGCCTACACAGGAGTCGTCTCTCTGCCCAAGTTAGACAAACCTGATATGAAGTTCTTCAGAAAGCAGTGCCCAAATATTTCTGAGTTCATTGACTTGAAGATCAGTTCAGAGGCTTATTCTATTGTTGATTTGAGAGAAGATCGGAGGAGAGGCAGAGAGTCACCTTTTCGCTTCACCCCCCCGGTTACCTACCACTCTATTTCTTAGCCAGTACTTGATTACTGCTGCTTTATAATATAGTTTTAGGTTTGGTACTGCTAAGTCACCATCCATTGTACTTTTTTTTTCATTAACTTCCTTGACATTCTTGACCTTTTCTTCTTCCAGATGAATTTTGTTATTTTTCTAGTTCTATAAAATAATGTTTTGGCAGTTTGATTGGAATGGCATTGAATAAATAGACCAATTTAGGAAGAATTGTCATTTTTATTATATTAGCTTGGCCTAGCCATGAACAATTTATATTTTTCCAATTGTTTAGATATGACTTTATTTGTGAGAATAAGTTTTGTAATTGAGAGTGTTTTGTGAGAAGTGTTTTGTAATTGTGTTCATATAGTTCTTGGGTTTGTCTTGGTAGGTAGACCCCCCCCCAATATTTTATTTTCTCATATCATCTGAAAAGAGTGAAAGTTTTATTTCCTCATTGCCTATTCTAATTCCTTTTATTTCTTATTCTTTTCTTATTGCTAAAGCCAATGTTTGTTGTACAATTATTCTTGAATAATAGTGGTGATAATGGGCATCTTTGTTTCACCTCTTATCTTAGTGGAGATGCATCCAGCTTCTCTTTTACAAATAATGCTTGCTATAGGTTTTAGATAGATACCTTATTCTTTTAAGGAAAATTCCCTTTATCTCTATGCTCTCTAGGTTTTTTTTTTTTTTTTAATAGGAATGGGGTGCTGTATTTTATCAAAAGCTTTTTCTTCATCTATTGAGATTATCATGTGATTTCTGTTCATTTTGTTATTGATATGGTCAATAACAATAGTAGTTTTCCTAATATTGAGCCCTGCATTCCTGGTATAAATCCCACTTGGTTATAATGTATTATCCTGCTTATAAGTTGCTGTAATCTCTTTGCTAATGTTTTATTTAAAATTTTTGCATCAATATTCATTAGGGAGATTAGTCTGTAATTTTCTTTGTCCATTTTGACCCCTCCTGGTTTAGGTATCAGTACCATATTCTTTACCTGTTTTTGAAAATAGTTTACATAGTATTGGAATTAATTGTTATTTAAATGTTTGGATGAATACACTTATGAATCCATTTGGCTAGGGTGATTTTTCTTAGGGAGTTCATTAATGATGTATTCAATTTCTTTTTTCTTCTAAAATGAGATTATTTAAATATGTTATTTCCTCGTCTATTAACCTGGGAAATTTATATATTTGTAAATGTTCATCTATTTTGGTTAGATTGTCAAACTTGCTGCCAGAGAGTTGGGCCAAATATCTCCTAATTATTTCTTTAATTTCTTTTTCATTGATTGTAAGTTCACCCCTTTCATTTTTGATGCTGGTGATTTGATTTTTTTCTTTCCTTTTTCTGATTAAATTAACCAAAGGTTTATGTATTTTGCTAGGTTTTTTGTTTGTTTGTTTGTTTGTAAAACCAACTTTTAGTTTTGTTTATTAGTTCAATAGTTTTCTTAGTCTATTTTATTAATCTCTTCTTTGAGTTTCAAAATTTCTTATTTGGTATTTACTTGGAGGTTTTTAATTTGTTTTTTTTCCTAGCTTTTTTAGTTGCATGCCTAATTAATTGCTCTCCTCTTTATTTTATTTATGTAGCTATTTGGAGATATATAATTTCCCCTAAGAACTGGTTTGGCTTCATTCCATAGGTTTTAGTATATTGTCTCATTATTGAGATTTTCTTGAATGAAATTATGGATTGTTTCTGTAATTTGTTGTTTGACCCACTCATTCTTTAGAATTAAATTATTTAATTTTCAATTGATTTTTCATCTATCTTTCCCTGACCCTTTATTGAATATAATTTTTATTGCATTGTTATCTGAAAAAGAAGCATTTCCCATTTCTGTCTTCTTACGTTTGATTTTGAAGCGTTTGTGCCCTAATACATGGTCAAATTTTATATAGGTGCCACATACTGCCAAAAAAAATGTGTACTATTTTATGTCCCTATTCAATTTTCTCCAGAGGTTTATCCTATCTAGGTTTTCTAGGATCCTATTAACCTCCCTAGTTTCTTTCTTATTTTGTGGTTAGATTTATCTGATTCTGAGAGGAGAATGTTTAGGTTCCCCTATTGTCATTTTTATTACATTGACCTGGCATGCCCATTTACAATCAATGTTCTTTCAATTTTTAGGTCTTTATTTGTTTCCATAATTTGGTATAACAATATTTATCAATTTTACGTATTAGTCTTTTGCCCAGATTATGATGGGCAATAGTTCTATCTATGATAGGTTTCAGTACAGAAAGTTTGTTGCATTCTCAAGGATATTTTGAGGTCTATGTTTAAAATATGGGGGTTTGTCATCTATTTATAAAAAAATAAAGATCTTCTTGATATATATATCCAGCCATCAGATTACAATTTGCCAGGTGTTTAGTAGAACTAAATTTTTGTAGTCTTTACACATGTTTCTGTTGCCCAGTTTCTATTCTTATCTTATGGAATCCATATTAAACAAAATGTTTCTAGGAAAGATAATTTTAGCATTCTAGTGGTAATGATGTGTGAGAAAAGAGAGGTGAACAGAAACATAGTGAGGAAGAGACAGGACTAGACAGACAGGAGGAGATAAGAGAAAACATGACAATGCTTTGGTCAAAATTCCAGGGATGGTGCTTAGAATCATTATGGAAGGGAAAGACATATCCTTTCAAGGGTCAATGATATTATTGATCTCATTACAGTTGTTAGAGCTAAGACAAAGGTAAGGTCTGGTAGGGGGATGTTAAGATGACTATCTTAAATCACTTAGGGCATTGTCTATAAGGGGTATTTTGTGTTTGTGAGAAGAGATATTAGCAGACAGATTGGCAAGAAGATGTCTAAAATTGAGTAATTTTTTTTAATCATTGTAGATCAACTAGCAAAGTGTCTGGCCTATAGTAGATCTTTAATTAATGTTTGCTGATTGATTATGATAACTAACTTGCTGGGTTGTAGTCAACAAATTTGGTCACATCTTTCTGGGCTGGATTTATCAAGCATTTTAATATGAGGAATGCCTAAATTACTGAGATAACAAATCCATTTAACAGGAGTATTATTATTCTGTCTTTCAAGTGTGACATTTTTTAAAACATATTCTACAATTTGGATGCTGTGTTGACTTTTATTTTTCTACCTTAATAGAAACTGTTCATTTGCATTGATACATTTAAACTCTCATGACAACAATAGCTTGGATTTGGAAAATTGTATCTGGAATTAGAAATACATAATGTGTAGTTAAAGAAGATAAAAAGCTGAATATCTTTAATGGAGAAAGAATCAATGATGCTAGGTTTATTAGAACCACACTTTAGCTAAAACAAAACTTTTATGAACCTCAATCATTCCTGAACTTGCTGATGTCTTTTATTTATGCTAGATATTTCTTGGATTTTAAAATGTGAGAAAATGTCATTTTCCTTGTACCCCTATAGATTGAAAAACCAAGTTATTGGGAACTTAAATAACATTGAATGAAGAGAGAGTCACTGAGACTTGAGAGAATCGAGTAACATTTCTAATCAATTGTATTATTCATAATACTATGTCATACTAATTCCAAATGTCTGAGGATTCTTTTTAGTCTCCCAACCTTTCATCAGTCTGAAAATAAATGGTTCCCAAAAAGTTTACTCTATCTCAGTGAAAGAATTCTGGTTTTCCCAAATGTGTTTGAGCAAATGCTAAATCTCTAAGCAAATTGTAGATTTTTCCAAGTACTCAATTTTTATTAGATCATCATTTTCCAATTACCCAAGATGAATAATTTTGCTATCTTCTTTGCAGAATCATAGTTTTTTTCAGAATTGGAAAGGACCTCATAGATCACCTTGTTTAACCCAAGGCTAAAAATTATAATAATCTCAAAAATATAGCAACAAAAGATTCTTCAAAGCTGTACTTAAAGACTTCATATGAGTGAGAAGCCAGGCCCTTCCTAAGAAATTTATTTGATTTTGTAAAGATTTAATTAGATGTTTTGTTCTATATTAAACCTAGATTAGCTTCTTTGCCACATGTTACTCCTACTTTTTTTCTCTCTAACATATCAGTGAATTTTTAATGAGTTGTACATTTTACAAATGAAGTTTAGTTCAGTTTTGCAATTTAGTCAATATTGTACCTAATATGAGGAATGATTTTTTCTAGTCTTCATTAACTCCTAATACTTTTTTTATTTGTTTTTTATTAGCATTCCCACAAGTATACTTTTAATTAAAATATCATTGAATAAAAGTATGGAAATTGAGAACTTGGATAAATAGAACCCATGTCTCAGGTATTTTTCACAAAACAACTTGACTTTGTGTAAAATATGAAGGATTTGTTTGGGGAAAGGAGTATTTTTTAAAGCAATACTAACTAAGAGATTTGTTAGTCACAAGAATATTGTCTGTTTCCAATTGTTTCCAATTCCAATTCCATCAACATGACAACATCAGTAGGTATAGAAAAAGCCTTTGACAAAGTGAAATACTCATTTAGGTAAAATAAAGAAACAAGCAAACAACTTAAAAGCATAAATATAAGAAATAAGCCTAGGCATCAAGTAGCCATTTTAAAATGATTCATACTAAAAACATAGATGTAAACATTAGCATTGTGTGGTAAAATATTGCCAGCTTTCCCATTAAACATAAGATAGAATCAAAGATAATCTCTCTCAATGCTATTCCTTGACATCATTTAAGAAATGTCAATTATAACAATGAGGCAAAAAAAAATTAAAGACACCCATATCAGAAAAGATAATGGTGATATAATTACTTACTTAGAAAACCCTGGACAATTAGTAAAAGTAGAGGATAAAAAAATAAATTTACAAAAAATCACCAATATTTCTATATAATGATAATAATAATATTCAGAGGAGGTAACTAAAAGAAAAATCTCCTACAAAATAACTACAAAATCCACAGAATGCCTAGGAAACAATCTACCAATACTTATTCAAGAATTATATGGATTTAAATTATGCGTTAAAGAAAAAAAATCCATTTATATATTTAGTGACATATATTTGTTTTCAACACATTTCAAAATGTGCTGTAAAATGAATTATGTTTGTTCTAAGACTACATATGAACAGAGTTAAGGTGACTAAGAGTGAAAGCAGGGATTTTTTTAAATTTAATTTAACTTTTTTTATTAAAGCTTTTTATTTGCATAACATATGTATGGGTAGTTCCTCAGCATTGATCTTTACAAAGCTTTCCATTACAAAATTTACCCCCAGTCCCCTCCCCTCATCTAGATGGCAGGAAGTCCACTACATGTTAATAATGATAAAATACTTGGCAAGTTGTGCAAGAAAGATCCTATCTACAAGAAAAAAAATCAGAGAAAGGAAACAATGCAAGAAAACATCAATAGAGAGCATGAAAATGTTATGTTGTGGTCCACATTTCATATCCCTCTCTCTGGGTGTATATGGTTTTCTTCAATGAACAACTGGAACTGGTTTGAGAGATTTCTTTGTTGCAGAGAGCCATGTCCATCAGAGTTGATCATCATGTAATATTGTTGTTGTTGTGTATAATGATCTCCTGGTTCTGCTCGTTTCACTCAACATCAGTTCATGCAATTCTCTCCAGGCCTCTCTGAAATCATCCTGCTGGTTGTTTCTTACAGAACAATAATATTCCATAACATTCATATACCATAATTTATTCAGCCACTCTCCAATTGATGGGCATCCCTTCAGTTTCCAGTTTCTAGCTACTACAAAAAGGGCTGCCACAAACATTCTTGCACATGTGGGTCCCTTTCCCTCCTCTAATATCTCTTTGGGATATAAGCCCAATAGAAACACTTCTGGGTCAAAGGGTATGCACAGTTTGATAACTTTTTGAGCATAGCTCCAAACTGGAAAGCAGGGATTTAAATGAGCTCTCTCAAATTCCTCTCCAAATAACTTTAAAATAAAACCTCCAAATTAATTCTGAAACTAGCAAAAGGTAGGGTGGAACAATTTTCCACCCCAAGACAACTTGGAAGGTTATCAGCAAAGCTACCTTACTGGGATGAAAGTAGAATATAGTTCAGTGCAGGCACTGACAAGCCACAGTAGACCTTAGGGGTAGTTATATTAGCAATGGTGTTCCAGAGTTCGTGTCCCACATACTTTAAGGGAATTTAACAACTGTTTAGAAGGAGATGACAGGGTACTTTTGTTGACACTGGAAACAAGATTCTCTTGGATTGCCCATACATAGTTTCAGGTCACAGTTCCGGGGGAGAAAAAGTATAGCACACTAGAGGACATGTCTTCAGGGGAGTGGAGAACCTAGTCACAATTCCAAGATCAAAAAGAATACTTGTGATTGTTCACAGATGATAGCACAGGTCACAGAAATAGTGACCATACCTCTCCTTAGATCATACCACACTGGAAGAATCAAAATGAGAAAAGAGGAACAAATTAGGAGAACAAGGAATAATTTACCTGTCAGAATTATGGAGAAGGGAAGAATTTGAAATTAAACAAAAGATAGAAAACATTATGAGATGCAAAATTGATTTTAATTATATTAAATTAAAACTGCTTTTGTACAAATAAAACTAATGCAGCCAAGATTAAAAGGAAGACAGAAAAGTGGGATTTTTTTTTACAGAAAATATCTCTGATTAAGCAATCTCTGATTGCTCCAGTATCTCTCCATCACTTTAAGAGGAAAAAAGAACTACAAAGTCCTTGTAACATATTAGCATAGTCAAGGAAAACGCATTCTCACATTGGCATCATTAAAAAATGTGACATTTTAATTTTAGTGGATCATTTGGGGGCATCAGGAAGTTTGATAGCAATCCACATCAACATTCCTCTAGGATATTATTTGATCACTGGGTTGATCAGAGTTCTCAAATGTTTCATAATACTGATATGGTATCCATTGTTCTCCAGATTCTGCTCACTTCACTCTGAATTATTTCAGACAAAGATATCCAAGTCTCTTTTAAACTTTCTTAATTTCTTACTGTATAATAATATTTCATTGTATTATTATTACATAACATATATTCATCTTTTCAAAATAATTTATCTGAATGATTTGAAGTAACTTTTATTATTAAGTAGCATTTCAGTTTATTGAATAAACTTTCATTGCCTTCAGGTTTTTCAGCTTTTTTCCTCTTTAATGTTTCCTTAATTTCTGTTCATATTTATTACTTAAAACTTAGAAATGTATGCTCACTTCATGTTTGTGCTGCATTGATCCATAATAGGTTGTTATATAACTTAAATATGAGTATATCATTTGACAAAAGCAGTATAAAGTCCTTGCTACAGATAATTAGCCATGTTTTCAACTGAATTATGATATAATATCTACACATAATAAAGGAATTCTTTTATCTATTTCATGCATACACATGAAGTGGTCAGTGCCATCTGCCGCAAAAACATTTCCAAGAGGGGTAGTACTTCTACTTTGTTATAATATATTATGACTTCTTCTGGTACCAAAACATGAAGGAGCACCACTCACTCAGCAGCCCCTTCAATCATGCTGATCATTATGATGGTTTTGAATAGTTCCAGCCCATAATCCTATGTTACCCTACATAGGATCAATTATACCACTTTCAATTGGGATGGTAACATAATCAGTTTTATCATCAGAGCCCAAATGGCCATGTTTCAGGAATCATCACAAGGCTTTTACAGTCTCAAAGGAAAAAAAAAAGACCTTGCTGACCTTCCTTTACTTGGTTAAACCTCCCCAATTTGAAATATCTCTTCTGGCCTTTGTAGCTAAATTCCTCAAAAAAGCAAACTACAATAGGTGCTCCAACATTGTCTCCTCTTTCTCTCTTACTAACCCTTTATAATTTAGTATCCAACCTTATCTCTCCACTTAAATTGCTCTCTCCAAAGTTAATGGTGTCTTGGTTGCCAAATAGCATGTAGCCTTTACTCAAACCTCATAGTTTGAGACTTCTCTGCAGTCTTTGATGTTGTTCATCATCCTCTCTTTTATACTCTCCTTTCTGGGTTTTCAGTTAATCACTCTCTTCTAGTTCTCCTCCCATCTATTTGACCTATTATTTACTATGTCTATTACTAGAACCTCTTCTAGATCATGCCCTGTAATCATAGGTGTCCCTCAAGATTTTGTCCTGGGCTCTCTTCTTTTCTCTTCTTCCTCTAAACTACTTCATTTAGTGATTTCATCAGCTTTCACAGACTTAATTAACACATTTAGGATTCTCAAATTTACCTTTTCTACACAAAACTGTCAACTAATTTCAAATCTTATAACTCCATCTGCTTTTCAGACCCTCCAACTTTTAATAGACATCTTAAATTCAAGATGTCTAAAACAGAACTCATTGTCTTTCCCTTTAAGTAGATGAACTCATTCAAAGTGAAGTAAGCAAAAGCATAAGAACATTGAACACAGTAACAGCATTAAGTATGATCAACTATGAAAGACTTATCTACTGTAATGCAAGACAATTCCAAAGGACTTATGACAAAAAAATGTTATTCATCAGAGAACTGATGAATTTGGAATGAAGATTGAAGGATATTTTTTCTGTTTCTTTTTTGTTTGTTTTTTTTGTAACATGAATAATATAGAAATGTGCTTTGCTTGATCTCATATATATAATCAAAATCATAGTTCTTGCCTTTTCAGGGGGGAAGGACAGAGGGAGAAAATTAATTATTCTGAAGAAGCTTACTTCTACAAGAGAAACTAACATATAAAGAAAGGGTCCTATTACTTCTTGAAATAATTTCTATGAAAACTCTTCAATGATCACTTTAAAGATAATCCACCTGTAATTTCTGGTAACAATGACCTGATCCTGAAGTGGTGTTACAGAAAAATTTGTTTCTATAATGAAATTCACTTGACTCAGTCATTTATTTTACACTTCACTGTTGACAAAATTCTGAAAGACTTCATGGGAATATTGCTCATGCAGGGTCCTTGCTTTCACTCATGAATGCTGAATATCTCATAGAATCTACGTTGAGGTAAATGGTTTTGGATTGCATTTGACGGTGGCATTTGTCCAGTTTTTACTACAATGTTGCATATTTGTTATAAATATGTTTCCATAAATTTTGGCCTCTTTATAATTTGCTTTAAGAATTTTTATCAATTCTATCCATCCTTTTTAGTGAGGAGATGTTACTCTATCTGTAGTTACCTTGGGGCAATGGATACTGTACTTTCTTAAAAATGCATTGGTTTTAATTAGGTTCATTTCCAAATCTAATGTTTTTCAGTTCCAAAAGTGTGCTTTTATGTGGGAGCTTCATTGCTGTTAATTATTTTAATCATATCCTTACCATTTAGCTTTTCTTTCAAGATGCTATTAAATGTCTTGATATGCTATTCTCAGGCTTAGCTTTCTCTTTGTCTTGCCTAGAAAAGTGAAAATATTTATTAATATTGTTTTCACCATGTTTAATTATAGACCTGTAGCTTAAATATATGTCTAGTATCTGAACAATCAGCTATCTAGAGCGGCAGTGAATCATCACCAGCTTGACTTAAGGGTTATGATTTGTATAAGGCTAGGCATTACATCAACCCGGGAGAACTACATTTGCTTAGAATATACATTTGTAAGTATAACATTTCTTTGAAATTCATTAATTCCATTTTTACAAACCAAAACACACCTATAAGGAAAATGTGTTCCATATATAAACTTAATTTCCAGGACAGCAATGAACCATCTCAAGAAGTAAAGGATATTCTTTTCCTGTCACTGCTGAGTCCAGATGGCAGAAGAAGCTCCCAGGTGTTTTCAAGATTTAGCTTCATTTCTGAATTATTGCCACAGCCGAGGAAAGCATTGCTACTGGAGGTGTAATGGACATTAACACTGCTCTACCAAAAATGCTGAAGACCACACTCATCCATGACAACTTAGCTTGTGGAATTTGTGAAGCTGCCAAAGCCTTGGACAAACTCCAAACTGCTTCCAACTGATGAATCTATATATGTACAGTTAGTTGAGGCCCTGTGTGCTGAACCCAAATCAACTTCAAAAAGCTGAGTGAATGGGTAGGCCTCTCTAAAATTGACAGAGAAGGAAAAACTCCATTAAAGTGTTTGGCTGCAGTTGTGTTGTTGTTAAGGACTATGGCAAGGAATCTCAGCCAAAGATGCCATTGAAGAATATTTTAAATTCAAGAAATGAGTAAATAAAAACTTTGGTCTGAAAAAAAAAAGAAGTAAAGGATGATATGGACAGGGTGAAAATTAAAAATGAGACCAAAAGCACAAGTCTTCAACATTACAAATCCCCCGTGGTCCTCAAGTGGAATGTCCAGAGTTTTACAAAACTTTTCATTTTATTTTTGCCCATGCAGCAATATTATTCAGAGTACCACGACAATAAAGTAAGAGTTCACCCTAATGATGTAGGTCTAGAGAGAAGGTTCAGGTCTTCTTTATTGAAAGAATATATGTTTGACATATTATTCAGTTCTTAGTAACATTAGGATGTCTAACTGAGTGAGAGAGTGGATAAGAATATTCTAGTTGTTCATTAGGTTACAAAAAGCATTTACAATTCTTCAGTCTTCATTTTCTTCTGCTGCCTTTGGATCCTGACACGTCATGGATATTTAATTTAAAAAGGCTCCCAAATGCATTCTAAAGGAAAAGGAGCACTCCATGGTGCCCTCAATAAGCAAGAAGACTGCAAGGTCCCATTATCATAAGCACAACCAAATTTATTTTCTGAATACCCTTAAGATTTTGGGCAATGCAGGGGAAAAAAGCACTAATTTCTTCAGAGCTAGTCACAGCAGTCTCTCCA
The DNA here is from genome assembly GCA_023553655.1 of Myrmecobius fasciatus. Classification (NCBI taxonomy): domain Eukaryota; kingdom Metazoa; phylum Chordata; class Mammalia; order Dasyuromorphia; family Myrmecobiidae; genus Myrmecobius; species Myrmecobius fasciatus. Next base: position 195,292 of record JAJPUD010003822.1, on the reverse strand, counting down.
TTCCTAATTCATTCAGCAGAACACTCCTGAACCAATCAAATGTTGCTTTGTGTAGCTTGTTGTTTTTTTCCCCCCATTAATATGGAAACAGATTGGCTTTTCCTCAACAATGCTATCCACTCCAAGAAAGTAAGTAAAGGCCTATACTGAGTATATCTGCAACTGTGCTCAGGAAAATTAAACAAGTTGGTTCCCCCCACACACTGCTTAGAATTGTGACTACTGCTATTCTTTTGTTTCCATTTTGTTCTATTTGTTTTTGTTTTTTTTCCAGTTGGTTTTCCAGCTTCTGATTCATCATATTTTCTTGGTCACCAAGTGGGAGAGGAGAGAAGAGAAGTAGGAGGCATGACTTACTAAACTGTTTATGAAAACATCCTCCCAGGATGTTAATGGCTATACACATGTAGATAGGAGTTTTATTCTACCAAAAGACATTGTGGTTATCTTCATTATATTATATAACTCTACTGAGATCCTAGGTGACATACCCCAAGTTAGAGGCATCCTTTTGTAAATCTAATGTATTGTTTTGTGCTCCATCAACTTTTCTTGCTCATATGTCATTGTTCTTTGTTGTGAAGAGTTATTTTCTGATTTCTATCTCTCCATGGGGGTGGTATTAAAAGGACCACAGTTTCTATCCACATTACGCATATGTACAGATTGTTCTTTGGCTTGTAGCTAAAAAAGCTCCAATTTACAGAGCCTGGTATTGTTTCTTACTCCCTCTCAAACTTATGGATGCTCTGGGGTAGTGGAGGAATTTGAACTTTGGATATCAAAGGAGCTGGTTGAAATATCCACTCAACTATTTATTGTGATCTTAACATGTGCATTTCTCTGTTTCATTTTCAATAACTATAAAGTGAGAGGATTAAGCTAAATGATTACTAAATTCCCTTGTTGTCTTCTAGATTTAACTCTATGAGCATTTATGTCCCCCTGCTAAAGGGGAAATAAAAGAGCCCTCTATTTCTAGTTATGTGTATACATATGTATTTCACACATTCATATATATCATGTGTATGTATATTCATATATGTATATGAATGCAATGCGCACATGCATAGTTGATTACATTATATATTTATATTTATGTATGTACATATTCATGTGTATATATCTATGTCTACATATATGTGTGTATATACAAATACATACATAGCTTCTATCATTGACAGTATTGGTTTCTAGAAGTTTAGGGCTCAACCATTATTTGAAATGTCATACAAAGCTACCCAAGCTGTTCAGGACTAGTTATCCAGTTCTTCTTCACCATATACACAACCTGGTTACAATTAAATAAACCAATTTCAATGGCTATAAGACTGAGTCCCCAGACTCAGGTTCCAGGGATTTTATCTAGATATTCACATTTATAAGACAGAACAAAAACTAATATTTGTCTCATGAATTGAAGTTCTACCAAATGTTTTACTTACTATTGCATCCATTTTTACAGACAAGATAAATAAGGATCAGAGAGTGTAAATGGCATGCCCAGATCTTGTATATTCACTTGCAAGTTATACATATCACAATTATAATTATTGTTATTCCTACTTATATTATCACTAGTGACTTAATAGTAAGTTTTAATATCTTAATGTTGCCTACTTTTTGGCCAGGTCGAAAGAAAATGGTTACTACCATGTCCTAAACAGTGAACAAAAGTGAAGAGTCAGTAAAAAGCTAACAAATAAATGGATGCCATTTTCATCAAGTTTGTTGTTATTATTCCCCAAAGAGGTTTTTTTAAAGGCACTATTAACTTTTTGGAGTCAAATTTGTCTCTGGTGACAGAGTAGCTGCCTGTATACTCCTCAGGGTGCCAGAAAGCTCTTTAAGATCTACTGT
>JAJPUD010003822.1:182334-193422 GCA_023553655.1 Myrmecobius fasciatus | reverse complement strand
ATTCATGTAATCATCTTCACCATGTGAAGCTAAATAAGTTATTCAGAATTGCTTGGGTCAGTGGAAGATGAGTAATAATATTGATGATGATGATGATGAGTTTGCATTTTTTATTATACTCTACATTCATTATCTCATTTGAGAATTATAGAAATCCAGTGTGATAAGTGGGCAACTAGGTGACATAGTGAATAGAATGCCAAGGTTGGAGTCAAGAAGTTCATCTTCCTGAATTCAAATCTAGTCTCAGATACTTGCTAGCTCTGTCATCCTGGGCAAGTCACTTAACCCTGTTTGCCTCAGTTTCCTCATCTGTCAAATGACCTGGAGAAGTAAATGGCAAATTCTTCTAGTATCTTTGCTAAGAAAATCCCAAATAGGGTCATGAAAAGTCAGACACAACTAAAAAATAACAACAATAAATGTTACTATTATTCACATTTTTCAGATGAGGAAACTGAAACTTAGAGATGATATGATTAAGTAATGTCACCAATAATAAGACAAATACAAATCAAAGAAACCTAAAGAAAAACTCTTTATCCATCTAATTGGTGAAAATGACAAAAAGTCAGAAAATCAATATTAAAACTTTAGAAAAACATATTCCTTACCTACCTTCCCAAACTATAAAAGTTAACATGTAAATGTCTTTTTCCCTCTTTCCCTTGACCCAGAGATGCCTAACATTACATACAAATATATGTGTGTGTATATATATGTATATGTTATGTCTGTATGTATGCATATGTGTATATAAATTATTCTATAGCTACTTCTATCTATCAGTTCCTTCTCTGGATGCAGATGACATCTTTCTTCATATATCTTTTAAGAGTTATAATAATCAAAATAATTTATTTGCTCATAGTAATTCTTAAAACAATATCGCTATTATTGTATACAGTATTCCCTTGGTTTGCTATATTCATTGTTTCATGCAAGTCTTTCCATATTTTAATAGACTATTTTTTCTCTCTTTTTTCCTTTGTTACAATGATTATCACCTTTGGCAAAAGGAGTAACATATATAGTTTTCTCTCCTCTGATGAGGGCATGCCATGCTGGGCACTCCTGTGCCAGTGTCTGCCCTATCATACAATTGATTCTTTTTTTTTATTAAAACTTTTTATTTGCAAAACATATGTATGGGTAATTCTTCAACATTAACCCTTACAAACTTTCTGTTACAAATTTTTCCCCCTACTCCCCACCCCTCCCCTAAATGGCAGGATATTCACTACATGTTAATTATGTTAAAATACTTGACAAATCGAATATATGTATACATATTTCCACACTTGTCATTGTTGTGCAAGAAAAATCGTATCTACAAGAAAGAAAAATCAGAGAAAGGAAACACAATGAAAGCAAATATTAATAGAGAGCATGAAAATGTCATGTTGTAGTCTAAATTTCACATCCCTTTCTCTGGGTGTATATGGCTTTCTTTATCACTGAACAATTGGAACTGGTTTGAAACATCTCATTGTTGAAGAGAGCCACGTCCATCATAATTGATCATCATATAGTATAGTTGTTGCCGTGTATAATGAGCTCCTGGTTCTGCTCATTTCACTCAGCATCAGTTCATGAAAGTCTCTCCAGGCCTCTCTGAAATGATCCTGCTGGTCGTTTCTCACAGAACAATAATATTCCATAACATTCATATACCATAATTTATTCAGCCACTCTCCAATTGATGGGCATCCCTTCAGTTTCCAGTTTCCAGCCACTACAAAAAGGGCTGCCACAAACATTCTTGCACATGTGGGGCCCTTTCCTTCCTTTATGATTTCTTTGGGATATAAGCCCAATAGAAACGCTGCTGGGTCAAAGGGTATGCACAGTTTGATAACTTTGTGAGCATAGTTCCAAATTGCTCTCCAGAATGGCTGGATCCATTCACAGTTCCACCAACAATGCATCAGTGTCCCAGCCTTCCCACATCCTCTCCAACATTCATCATTATCTTTTCCTGTCATTTTAGCCAATATGACAGGTGTGTAATGGTACCTCATAATTGCCTTAATTTGCATTTCTCTGATCAATAGTGATTTGAAGCACTTTTTCATATGACTACAAATAGTTTTAATTTCATCATCTGAAAATTGTTCATATCCTTTGACCATTTATCAATTGGAGAATGGTTTGAATTCTTATAAATATGAGACAATTCTCTATATATTTTAGAGATGAGACCTTTATCAGAACCCTTTAATGTAAAGATGACTTCCCAATTTATTGCTTCCCTCTTAATCTTGACTGCATTGGTTTTGTTTATACAAAAACTTTTTAACTTAATATAGTCAAAATTATCTATCTGGTCAATTAAGAGTTCCAGTTCTTCTTTGGACATAAATTTATTCCATCTCCACAGCATACAATTGATTCTAAAGTTCTTAAGAGAGACTTTGAGAGTGTCTTTGCATCACTTTTTTGTATCACTTTGTTAGTGCTTTCCTTATGTGAGTTCTCCATAAAATAATCTTTTTGGCAAGTGTACATTTGGAAATCCAGAATGTGGCCAGCCCAACAGAGTTGTGTTGGAATGTTTGGCAGTTTAATTCAAGAAAGTCACTCAGTGTCTAGTATCTTATCCTTCTAGGTGATCTTCAGAATCTTTCTAAAACAATTTAAATGGAAGTTATTCGTGGCATCGGTATACTGTCCAGGTTTCACAGGTGTACAACCATGAGATCAGCAGAATGGCTCTATAGACCTTGAGTTTGGTAATCAGTTTAATAATACCTCTCCTCTTCCACACTTTATTTCAGAGACTTCCAAACACTAAGCTAGCTCTGGCAAAGCATATGTCAATCTCATGATCAATGCAGATATCCCTGGAAAGTTTACTGCCAACATAAGTGACTTTATCCACAGTATTCAAAATTTCACCATAACTGATGGTTCCACCTGTGGATGGTGTGGTGCTGGCTGATAGAGGATCTATGTTTTCTTGGTGTTAACTGTTAGGCCAAAATTAGCACAAGCAGGAAAGAATTGATTCATATTAGATGGTGCAGTAGATAGAGCACTGGTTCTGAAGTTAGGAGAATCTGAGTTCAACTCTGACCTCAGACACATTTACTAGGTGTATGAGTCTAGGCAAGTCATTAACCCCAACTGCTTTGCTGGAAAAAAAAAGTAGGCATGTAGGTTAGTAGTTGCTAATAATCCCTCAGGAATTAAAGTAGTAAGCTCCCACTCATGTACTAGGCACAATAACGGTGTCTGCCTCAAGAAGAGTACAAGACATCTACTGTAAGAACACATATACAAATAAATCAATATACATAAATATCATTTTAAAACCAAAACAAAGGGCAGTTAGGTGGCGCAGTGGATAGAGCACCAGCCCTGAAGTCAGGAGGGCCTGAGTTCAAATCTGGTCTCAGACACTTAACATGTCCTAGCTGTGTGACCGTGGGCAAGTCACTTAACCCCAATTGCCTCAGCAAAAAAGAAAAAAAAAACAAATACAAAATAATTCTGTGAATGGGAGGTCATAGAATTTAGAAGGAAAAGTAGGATTTCAGGAAAAGTTTGATATAAGAGGTAGCATTTGAACATGTCTGAATGGAGCTAAGGACTCAGTAAATCAACAAACATTTGTTAAGTACCTGAAGGGCATCTCTATTATAGAGGTAATACTTAATAGAAAAAAAAATCAAAACTGCTGAATGACTGATATAACAATGTGCATATTATTCACTCTGTGTTTCTTTCCATTTTAGTCATTACTCTTAGGAAATAAGATAAAGTCAAGCCAAGTACATTTAGATTTTTATTTTCCTTTGGCACATCTAACTCAATTTTTTTATAAGCTATTGATTAATCACTGTTGGGAAATGAGTTAAAATATGCTGCAGAGTTTATTTAACAACTTTCAAGTACTCAAAAATGATAAAACAAAACAAAACAAAACAACAACAACAACAACAAAAAAAAAAAAAAAAAAAAAACAACAGCCTAATGGATCAATGGGCCTCTTGCCTCTGCAAACTGCTGTTTGTCATATGAAGTTGGCTCTCATGTGAAAACTGTTGTATTACCTTCCTGGGATTGCTTTTTAGCAAGGAAATTGTGGTAATTATTTAAAGGATTATAGTAAACTCCTTTAAATGTCTTTGTAAATTTATGTAGGAAATAGTATTCTCCCCCACCCTTGCTTTGATTCCATGTAGACAAAAACAGCCACAAAGCAATAAACAAGCATTGATAGACTCTCTACTATGATCCAAATATAGACAAGGCTTTAAGGTCCTCAAATTTATTTAATCATTCTAACACATGTTGATTATTCCCTTCTTTCAAATCTTGTAGTACTTAACTGACTTCACCAGTCATTAGGCACACAATCATACTTTTTTTCTTTCTTTTTTAATTACCTCTTTTATGCTGGTTCTCTGGATGGACAGGGTATATACTGAGAAATAATGGTGAAACAGAAGGTATTTGTATTTTTAAAAGGAAAGTTAAATTGACTATTGATTATTTTGATTGCCAATGTCAAAAAGAGAAAGATAATAAAACCTTGAATTAGAAATGGGAGGGGTAAAAAGATGTTGGAGCTGATAAACAGTAATAAAAGCAATATGTCAGTGACAGACTAATGTAGAGATTCAAGAAGAGGAATCTCTCACAAATGCTTGGGTAACTAAGAAAACTATGATATCATTAACAGAAAATTCAAATTTAACCAGTTCTGGGTTTCAGTCTAAGATATGCCATACTTTCTCCATGCAGTGGGAAGCAAACAAAAGCTCCAAAGAGCAAAGATAGAGAATTCTTTTGCTTCTCCAAAATTGAGACTATACCCTAACTATATCATTCTTTTTTTAGAAATTGTGAATTCCTATAATATCAGTTATGTTTATATCCAAATATAAATTCAAAACATATTCCAAAATTAAATAGAAATTATGTTTGTATTAGCCACAATTCAGCATTTCTCTATCAGTGAGATAACCCAGAATGAGCTGTAAGTAGAGAAGAAAGTTTTGGCATCAGTCAAAAGCTTTTTTCTATGAGCAATTGGGCATGAGCCCAGTTACTCTGAAGAATCCAGGCAAAGGGAAGATGAAGAATTTTCTGTTCTCCACACTCAAGTGCACTGACTGTTTGAACTCAAAGAAGAAAAACAGGCACTTTAGCTATATCTGTTCTTGTCTGCCAGAGTAGCTCTTGTCTTGGTTACCAAATACAAATTCTCTTTGCAAGATCTTCCACAAAAATATCATAATTCACTGTGATCATACTTGCTATGTTGGTTGTAATATTTCCCATTATTGATTGTTATGCACACAGATTTAAATAAGTCTTGTTGTTAGGGAGGGCCCTGTCAATCATCCAATCAAACTGAGATTCCTTGCACAGTCATCAACATCACTTTCTTTTCCAGAGTCATTAAAATCCTGTGCAAGATAAAGGTGATGGCCAGAGAATCAGTAAATGATCTTGATATCCTCTATATCTAGTCAAGTTCTAAGAACTTCATAGTACCTGCTTCAGCCACTTTCATGACTGTTCCAACAAGAAAATTGTTCTTATTCACCTATTCTGTTAGAGAAGTCTTCACATGATTGGGGAATCACCAATGGATTTAGCTTGTCTGCTGAGATTGTTTTCCTGGGAAGTGGCCACTGTACGTATTATACTTTTTTGGAGTCACAGGTAAGAGATGGGGAAAGGTGGACACCAAAGATCAGTATGCAGTCTAAAAAATTTCATATGCTAGGTACTGCAGATATGAAGACAAACAGAAGACATTCCCTGCTTTTAAGAACTCAGAGTCTAATGCAGCAGTAAAGAATAGCATTGCAAATTCAAACCAACATTAAAATGATACATAAAGGACTACATTAATGTTGTGTGTGTGTTGGCTTATTTCTTTTGCTTTTTTCTGCCATCTTTCCTTCATGCCTTTGTAGAAGATGAAAATGGAAGTGATTAGATTAGGAAAGCTAATGAGAACTTTTCCATAATGTGCCTCCTTTCTTATAATTTGTGCCATGAAAAGATAAACAGAAATTAGTTAAGGACCAGCTCCCATTTCTCTTTTTCACCCATGAGTATTAAAATTCCTAGGCAGAATTTTTTTCAAAACCAAAGGGGAAAAATAATGTAGATTCTTGAAAAAAAATGTGCATGTATATATTCTAACTCATTTATTTTTCATACCTGTAGGCCCTCCAATATATCTATGATCTCTAAGATCTTCTTAAATCTTCTTATGTCTCAGCAAAGTAGGACTACAGTAGTATTACAGAGTAAAAGCAAAACATGGAAAGGGTTGGGAGAAGTACACATTCAGTGGCAGGAAAGATATTGATATGCTTAGGTAGATTTCTTTTTTTTTGGTGGGTAGTAAGGTGAGATGTGAAATGTGATCTGAGATGACTGAATATATTAGTTGAAATGAATTTTTATTGACATCTATCTATTAGGATATTAGAGCACTACTGCCAACTTCTCACATACTCAATGGATTTTTGAATAAGCATTTCTAAATAACAAATATTTGTTCTGCAAATATTTCTTGGATTTTATCTTCTCATATCTGGTGAATAAAACAAGCAAGGCTGAAATCATAGATTTTAATGAACAATTTTTTTCTTTCTTTCTCTAAGTTCCCATTCTGTTTAAGGGCTATTCCAAAACAGATCTGGAGAAATAAAGTGACAGTGTAACTTTCATGGTTTAAGATTCATCTCCAAGGCAAATAAATATCAATAATAATAATTAGTTCACATTTAGATAGCACTTTAAGAATTGCAAAGTGTTCATTATACCTATTTCATTAGATCAGTAGGCTTTTATTCTACTCTTCTAAGATGTCTAATGGACATCTCTGTGGTCCAATTCTCTTTACTAATTTCATTATATTTCTGAACAGAAGAGTTGCAGTGTTCCTGCATATTATTTTTGAAAGCAAATCCTGTAAAGGATTGTGAAAGAATACCATTAACAGTAGTGGAGGGGAAATTATGGTATCAGTTTACCTATCCTTTACTTCACAATCTTTCCTTGAGTTAAGGTAAATGAGAAAAGCAGAAATCAGTATTATAAACCAAATAAATTCTAAATAGGACTGCTTAATACATGTTCCTATTCTTGGAAATTATGGCTTTATTAGTTTCACTGCTTCTAGTTGTATTGTGTTTTAAATAAGATAGCCAATGTTTTCATAATTTTAAATAATATGGCCTTAAGTCAAACAAAGGGAAAAAAATGGGCTTCTATTTTTGATTAAGAAAAGCAGTTGACAAACACTATCCAAGTTAATTCTAAAATTTGCAAAATCTCAATACACCTAGTTTCAGCATAGAAAGTAAGCTCAGCAAATGCCTGTTACCTGTTTTCATGTAAAAGGCAACAAAAACTTTTAGCATCCTTTACCTGTATTGACATCATCTAACTTCCAAAATAAAGTAGTGCCTTCTTTAAAGTTTATCTTTTTTGATAACCAAACATAAATTTCATTTAATAACTGTGTTCTATGGGATACATAAGCTCCTTATTGTAAGATACTTTCTTATGAAGAGAAAGCTTCCTCCTGATTTTGTCATTAATTCCTTCATTTATTTGGAAGATATAATCAAAACACAATAAACATCTCACTATTCTTTGAATGAGAATGAGGATAATAAAAATTCAAGCTACCATTGCCTTGATCAAGATTAGAATAAATAAAACCATAAATCCATTAAAAAAGGACTGGGGAGATAGTAGGAATTGGACACTTTTGCTATGACAGTTTTGAATGGTGTCTCTTAATTTGGAAGTTTATTCTTATTAGGATCAGTTTTTCATTTTGCCTTTGTATTATTTCCCACCCCATTCCTACCCTAGTGTTTTGACCATAGAAGACCTTAATATTCCTATTGAATTTTACTGAATGGAATTAGTATAGATTGGTGTGATGACTTTAAATGAGCCATCTTCAAACTTCAAACTTCAAACTGAAGGAGGACCGACTGTGGACATTCCCAAGTAGATTTATCCAACTACACTTAGACAAGTTTCAAAATAAAGGTCCTACTCTTAATTATCATTATCACATGGATAGGAAAGGGCAAAATTCATTTCTTAAAAATAATATCTATTAGAGCTAGAAGATAAGGAAGGTTCCTGAAAAAAAAAAAGTTCTTTCCTTCTTTCTTCTTTATAAATTACCATTTAAAAACACACACACACACACACACACACACACACACATATGGATGGATGGATGTAAGTGTATATATATGTATATGTGTATGTATATATATTTCTCTATATCTCTATAACTATATATATTCAAATACCCATATATACATATATGCATGCTTATATTGCATGCATATATGTGTTTATACATGTATACATATGAATATTTATAATCAAAGAACATGTAATCACAGTTAGCATCAAAAGTGAAATTTTAATCCTAGTTCTCTGATTCTATAGTATTCTTTGGGCCCAGAAATGGATTCTATATTTTTTCACCAATAGAGATTGATAATGAAAATACTGGTCAGCCAATGAAGCTGATTTGGAGGGTCCACAGTAATCTTTGAAGATTCTTTTCTTAGATAAGGGTAGATCAGGAACTGCCCCCATCAGAATAGGTATACTCACAACTTTCTCAAGATATTACAGAAAAATATGTGATTTAAAAATAATTCAAGCCACTGGTCTTAAAGTACAACTACATAAGTTCATCAAAAGAATAACTATTATTTCAGGAATCATATGGAAACATACTGGATTTGTGCGCAGACATGTGTGCATATAAGATGGGTAAAAATGGCAGGAATAGAGAGAATGAGACCATATCAGATTGTCTGAATTTTCCAAATCCACTGAGATCATTATAATATTTAAATGTTTAAATCAGACACCACAATCTATGCAATTCTGATTCCAGTTCTACAGATTATTTATATGGGTGGATCAAATGACAGAAATCTTGATTCCCTCTGGATTAGCAATATTTTAAACTACCATAGGATAACAGAACAGGAGTTGGAAGGGACCATCAAGTCCAACCCCCTCATTTTACAAATCACATTGACATTGTTCTTTCTATAAAAGTGGGGAAGTGATGCAGTTGGCCTGAAGAAGCTACTACTATCCAATTTGAAAGAAAAGCAATTAATTACTCAGAGGGAATCTGGATTTTTCACTGTATAAGGGAAGATGATGTTTTTGCTGATGTCCATTTCTGGCATGCATGTGTTTAAAAAAAATCTCTAATGGAAAGGAATACTGTACAAGAACTAAAAAAATCATAACTAACATTCTCTTCACTATGTCAGAACTGAATAAATGGCCAAACATTTACTAAAGCTCTTTAAGCAGAATAAAATGGATAAATCATTTCACAAATGGTTAGAGAGTTTCCAGAGTATGTAGTGATAAAGGTTAAACATGCAGAAATAAAGCTCATTTTAGGATAAGCAAGGGAAAAATTCCACTTAGTGAGATACATTATACTTAATATCAAAATTTAAATAACCAAGAAAAAATGCAAGAAGGACCTCAAAGGAAGATCTATAACAAGAAATTTCAGAGACTTTATTAGGGTGAATAGAAAGTTAGAGTATACATGATAGCCACAATGGAACAATAACAAGAAAACAAAGCAAAGAATGAAGAAAATCATTAATATGTGGATATTCGGGAATGTGAAAAAGAGCTGTACATCCGATGGATATTTAACAATAATTTCAGTCATTTGTTGATCCTTCCATTCTCAAATTTTTATTAAATACTTGCTATATGCAGAGTACTTTGATTTAAATGAGAGAAATGTATTTTAAATAAATTTAATTTTCATCCACATTTCCTCATTCCCAATTCCTTCTACAATTGAGAAAGCAAGAAAAACAAAAGCCCTGTTATTATAAGCATGTTGTTATTTATTTGTTTCAGTAGTGTCCAACTCTTTACAACCCCACCTGAGACAAAGACCTTTTTCCTGCCATTTCCTTCTCCAACTCATTTTACATATAAGGAAACAGACAAACAGCTGGAAAGTACCTGAATTAGGATTTGAACTCAGGTATTCCTGACTCCTTGTTCAGTACTTTTATTTATTCAACTATCTAGCAGTCCTATTACAAACTTGTATTGTCAAGGAAAGAAAAATGCCTTCTTTTCCCACGTCATATTATATACATGTATATATACATGCATACACATACATATGTGCATATCAACATGAGCATTTCTCTATCTTACTTGACAGGCACCCCTTACTTTCCAATTTGTTTCCATCAGGAAAAAAAAAAGCTGCTTTAATTTTGTGCATATAGGTCCTTTTCCTCTTTCTTTGATCTCTTTGGAAGTATAGATATAGTAATAATTTTGCTGTGTCAATTTATTTATACATAGTTTAATAAATTTTTAGACATAATTGCAAATTAATTTCTAGTATGGCTGTACCAGTACATAGTTCCCTCAAGAGTATATTGATCTACCTTCTCTACTTTACATACTGTATTCCCAGGCATTTGTCATTTCTCTTCTTTTTTAATTTTATCAATATGAAAGGTTTGAGGTAATACCCTAACTGTTTGCATATCTCTTAATTATTTGTGAATTTCAACTTTTTTTTCTTTCATATGACTATTGGCAACTTAGGTTTCTTTTTCTGATTTAACAACTTATCAATTGGGGAATGGCTCTTATATAAATTTCACTCCATTCCCTATATATTTAAGAAATGAAACCTCTACAAGAGAATCTTGTTGCAAAGATTTTTCTTTTCATTTGCTTTTTTCTGATCTAATTTTAGCCACATTGGTTTTACTTACACACACAAAAAAAAAAACTTTTTAATTTTATGTTATCAAATTTATATTAATTTTAATCTTTCATGATTCTCTCTATATCATTTAGTCATGGACTCTTACTTTCAAAAGAAATAATAGGTGATTTCTTCTTTGTTTCTATCTCTCCTTTTTTTAAGGATATCATCAACTGCATCTCTAATTTGGAGCTTGTTTTAGTATGTGATGTGAGATGTTAGAATATAACTTTTTTGTCAGGCTGCTTTTAAGTTTTCTCATTAGTTTTTTTTTTTTTTTTTTTTTTTTTTTT
>JAJPUD010003822.1:153657-172334 GCA_023553655.1 Myrmecobius fasciatus | reverse complement strand
GTTTCCTTATAAGTACGTCTATTATTCCCTCTGAGCCAAATCTGATGAGATGGAGATTAACCCAATTCTCATTCCCCTCCCTTTTCTCCCCTCAATCATTATAGGTTTTCTTTGCCTCTACATGTGATGTAATTTCCCTTATTTTACCTCCTTTTCCTCTTCTTCCAGTGTTATCCCTTTTCTACCTCTAATTTCTTTTTCAGTTTATCATATCATAAGATTCATAAAATCACAATAAACATATCATAATAATCATAAAATCACAGTAATCATATGATAATAATCATAAAATCACAGTAATCATATCATAATCATAATGTAATAATCAATTCATAAAATCAACCCTCATTCTATAAGTATCTATAACATAAATATAGTTCTCAAGAGTTATTTTTTCTTGTTGCCTTTTTATGTTTCTCTTGTGTTCTGTGTTTGTAGATCAAATTTTTTGTTCAGTTCTGGTCTTTTCAGTAGAAATAGGTGAAATTCTCCTATATCATTGAAAGACCATCTTCTTCCCTGGAAGATAATGCTCATTCTAGCTGGGTAACTTATTCTTGGCTGTAATCCAAGTTCCTTTGCCCTTCGGAATATCTGATTCCAGGCCCTTCGATCCTTCAAAGTAGAAGCTGCTAGGTCCTGTGTGATCCTAATTGTAGCTCCCCGATATTTAAATTGTTTCTTTCTGGCTTCTTGTAATATCTTTTCCTTGGTATGATAGTTCTGGAATGTAGCCACAATATTTCTGGGGGACTTAATTTTTGGGTTTCTTTCAGGAGGTGATTGGTGGATTGTTTCAAGGAGTATTTTGCCTTCTGGGTGTAAAATATCAGGGCAGTTTTCTTTTATGATTTCCTGGAATATAGTGTCCAGGTTCTTTTTTTCATCATGGCTTTCAGGAAGCCCTATAATCCTTAGATTGTCTCTCCTAGATCTATTTTCCAGGTCAGTTGTTTTTCCTAGGAGATATTTCATGTTTTTCTCTATCTTTTCATTTTTTTGTTTTTGTTCAACTGATTCTTGAAGTCTTGATGAGTCATTCATTTCCAATTGTTCGATTCTAATTTTTAATGTCTTATTTTCTTCAGTTACTGTTTTTAGTTCCTTTTGCAATTGACCAATTACATTTTTTTGTTCATTGCATTCTTTTTCCATTTTTTCTATTTTATTTTGAAGTGATCTCATTTCGTTTCCCCATGTTTCTTCTAACTCTCTTTTAAGATTTTTTATGCAATCTTCAAAGAAAGCCTTGTGACATGGAGACCAATTTATGTCTCTCTTTGGGGCTTTTTCTGGAGTTGCTTTACCTTTAGGGGCCTCAGGATTTGAGGTCTGTTCTTCCCTCTCTCCATAAAAGTTGTCTATAGTGAGAGCTCTTTTTGGTTTTTTATTCATTTTTTTTTAAAGGTGCGAGGTCTGTTTAGGGCAAAGGTGGGACAGCTGCTTTAATTTGCCCTGGGGCAGTTCTGCTGATTGAGTTATTTCAGGAACTGGGCAGTTCTGCTGATTGAATTATGTCAGGGCTGGCCAGCTCCGCTTATTGAATTATTTCTGGTGCTTATCAGACCTGTTGTTTGATTGATTGCTTTAAGGTGCTGTGTAATGGCAGCTAGTTACGATGCTCATCAGGGGTTCAGTGGTTCACAATCTATCCCCCTCAAAAGGCAGACCCTCCAAACCACCTGCCCACAATCAGGACAAATTGTTCCAAGAGGCAAGCAGAAGACTCCCAGGTGTGTGAAAAGCACAACGCTCCCACTCCTGTTCTGACTCCTGTTCCAGCTCCCTGCTCCAGCTCCCTGCCCCGGTCTCCCTGTGCTGCAGTCTGGGTTCAGCAGGCCACCCCCTGCCCCATTAAAACAGACCTGTTTTGAGGTTCCTCCAGAGTATCTTCTTCTAGAATCACGTTGCTCTCTGGATATTGTGGATTTTTTTGCTTCAGAATCAGTCTAGAGGCTTCATATTTTGTTGGTTTGAGGGGAGGTTAGAGGAGGTTACAGAGAATCCTGTCTGATCTCCGCCACCATGGCTCCACCCCCGGAAGGAACTCCTTTCTCATTAGTTTTTATTAAATAGTAAATTCCTAGTCCGATAGCTAGGATTTTGTACTATCAAACACTACATTTTTGTGCTCATTTATTTCTGAATATTGAGCATCTAATGTATTGCACCAGTCTAACCTCTTTAGTTCTTAGCTAGTAGCTTTTTTTTAAAAAATTACTTCTTTGGAGTATAGATTGAGATTCAGTACTACTTGGCCCTTTTCCTTCCCAGTTGTCAAAAAATTAATTCCTTTAAGTTCGTGAATCTTTTTTTTCCTTCAGATGAATTATTATTATTTTTTAACTTTGCAAAGTAATCCTTTGGTGTTTTGATTGGTATGACACTGAATAATAAATTAATTTAGTTAATACTATCATTTTTATCATATTGTCTTGGATTAACCATGAGTAATTAATATTTCTCCAATTATTTATATTTCTTTTTATTTGTGTAAATAATATTTTATAATTACGTTCATCCAGTTTTTGAGTGTATAATAGCAGGTAGAATCTGATTATCCAGGCAGTAGGTAATGGAGACTTGTCAGTGAAACATCTACTCAATTAATCCGGTAAAGCCTCAGTTTCTTCACCTGTAAAATAAGATGGAAAAGGAAATTGCAAACTGCTCCAATATCTTTGCCAAGAAAACCCAATTGAGGTCATTAAGAGCTGGTCATCACTGAAAATGATTGAACAACGAGAATAAAAGGACAAGATAAATAAAAGAGCAAGAATATCAGATGGCAAAGCAAATGAAAGAAGTTTGATATTTAGCTAGAGAATTTAGAAACTAAGAAAAAGGCAAGATACAAGAAAATGGGGAAGGGGTAAGTATCAGAAACACAAACAAAACAAAACAAAATAAAGCACACCATCCCCATTCTAGGCTAGTTCCCCAAATCTGGCTAATGAATACCTCTGGTTCAGATCTGCAAGTGTAGCTAATTCTTTCCTCAGTGTTATTAGGGGACGGTTTCTCTAGTACTCTTCTTCCTAAGTCCCTATGTGGCATGTTCCTCACTGATTGTTTAGAGAATCCACTCAAAATGTTCATGTGAATTGTTTCTGCATGATCTACAGTAGATTATTATGAGCTTGTATTGTTTTGGTCTGATCAGCTACAATTAGACACACTATAACTTGACTCTAACATAATGATATCATATTGTTCTTCTTTGAGAATAAAAAACAACTATCAACTAGCCAGATTTAATTAGTTTTGAGAAATAGATACTGAATAATATATTGAACAATATATTTATTTGTTCAAAATTAATTCCTTAAAGTGTCTGTGACATACTCTCCCACAAACTTAGAAAGTCCGGGAGAATGTGCTATCAAACTTAGCTCATGTTGGCCAAGGGTAAATGTATGATTCCCAATTATTGGAAGCCATTTTATTCTTTTGTGGATTGATGCTAATATTTTCAGGAGGTATGGAACTCCTTTTTGGGCTTCAAGTATAGGTCAAATTATAGAGTTCTGAAAATGACTGCCCTCTGTGAGCAGATGCTACTTATCTTTTGCTGCTATATTAAGGACTCTGCTATAGATGGGAAATCTAAATCTTCTGAGCTTTTGATACTTACAAAGTTATCCTTTGGAAAATGGAGACATAGAAGATTCAATCCTTGGTTACTGGCAGAAAGATCTGGCTCCTCAGCCTCTTCCTATTGTTTAACTGACTCAAATCCCTCTCTAATATTAATAAACCTCGTAATAGATCTAATTCCTTCAAGGAATCCCAATAAATTTCTATGTAGCATTATCTGATTCAATTCAACATCATGAATCACTTCATTCCTTCCAAAATGATTGAGATAATATTCACAGAAAATTTATACATCTGATTGATTGATTAGAGGTATCCAGAACTTGCTCAATCCTAGTTCATATCTTTGTTTTGTTGATTGGTTGTGCATCTACTCATAATTCTCACCTGATAAGTTTATCAAGCTGTAAAGTATTTTGTTATTCACATTAATTGGAGTTGAATGGGTGTCAAGTAATTCTCATACAAAAGTAAAGGCTTTAACAATTGGAATTGTTTCCCTGACAGACTTAGAAATTGCACGTTTTTATTATGAAGAAAAGTCAGTTTTATCTGCGAATTAGTAAAATACTTGCCTGACTGAGAAGGTATGGGTAGGAGAAGGAGATATGGAGAATCTGACATTTATGAAATGATGCTACATCTCTGTATGCAGAATGAAACAGATCGACAGTAATTTGAATAATTGCATCAGATTGTCTCTACCCAAGCAGAGTAAAATAGAGGATTGTATAATTATTCCCTGAATTTAATTAATGAGGCAAATCCAATCTGTATAATTGAGGAATACAGAGCCCTTTTTTCTTTCTTTCTTTCTTTTTTTCTTCCTTTCTTTCTTTTCTATAATAGGTTTTCATTTGCAAATAACTTGGAAAATATCTCCATCTTCTCTTTATGTAGCCATAGGAGTATAGATTTAGAGTTGGAAGAGGCCTTATAATATATCTCTTCCAACATATTCATTTTACAAATGACAAAACTGAGCAAAACAACATTACCAAGTATGATACTATGTTAAGATTGTTTGCGGCAGGATTTTCCCTCAATTTAATTGAAGGAATATGTGAATTCATTTTATACCAACTAGAGTCAAGAATGGAATACCTCAAATGAAAAAGCATCCATGTAATAATCATAACTTTAATTATCTCAACATTTCAAGTAAATCTAAACTTGAATTTCTGAACAATTGTATTAAGTATTGAACAAATACTGCTTATGAAATGAGCAGAACTTAGTGTTAAGTGATATCATCATCTGGTAAGAGATTTTTCTGGAGTCAAAGGAAAGCTGAAAATATGTTTAGTGAAATGAATGAATGAATGGAAAAAGCATTTATAAAATGTCTACTATGTGCTAGGTACTGGAGATACAAAAACAAAATTGATTGTTCCTTAAGAAGCATATTCTCAAAAGGGGAGGCAACATATGATGGAAAATAGTGGCTGGGAAACAGAATCTGGGCCTGAAAATAGAAGTTCTTGGATGCATTTGACAGTGAATTGTCAAGCCCTCTCTAAAATAATTGTTACTATTATTTTGTTGCTGCTTCCTAAGCAAAAAGTAAAAGACATGTCAGTTAAAGATACTTTCCACTTATTCAATGTCCAATAAAACTAACCTCCAGAGGAGAGTTCTGTGATGAGTGAAATAATACATGGAATAAAAAAAGGAAATTAACAGGAAAAATGAGAAAAGTCCATTCTAAATGTCTACTTAGCTAAGAAAACAAAAGCTCTGAATCAGACATCAGAAACATCAAGCTGGAAAATATTATCCTATAAAAGATTAGCTTACTATAGTACTACTAAGATTTGTTTATTTGAAATTTATAAGGAATGAAAAACAAATAGTCTTGGCTTAAATAAAGTAGTGGTTATATTTATATTTCCTAATCCTGGATCAAATAAACACTACTGTACAGATTACCTAAAAGCTTAATTCTGTGAGAAGAAAGGACCTCTGAAATTATGTAATATGAAAATAAAGATAGCACCATTCAAAAACATATTGAAATGTTTCCAATACACACACATGCGCACATACACACACACACACACACACACACACACACACACACATAGATGCACTCATATAGGGCATTTCTTTTATTGCTCAAAGCCAATAAATTTAATGCCTCTGTGTATGTGAGGAGGTGGGAGGAAGGATGAAGGAAGAATATCTGGAAGACAGGAAGAGAAATGAATAGTGGCAGAAACTGACAAAAAATATTTATTAAATATAACAAAAAAAGTCTATTTCTAGTTAAAATCATGATTGCTAAATGAACTTTGAATATGTTTCTGAGCCATGAAATTTGAAAGTAATATTTGTTTTGTAATGGAAATTCTGGCAAATAATTAGTGTTAATCAGACGCCTAGACCACAGTCCTAAGATATTGTGAATTATGACTGAATAATGATTATAATTGAGTAAATTTTTTGGGAGAAAATAAGATCTGATTTGTGCCTTACTCAAAGTTTCATCCAAAAACAAATCTTTGGAAAACATAGCATTTTAGTGACATTTCTAGAATTATTTTTAACATAGATACTAGGGTTTTTTGTTTTGTTTTGTTTTTCAGCAGGGGATTTAGCCTCAGAGTCATAGAATTTCAGAGCCAGAAGGGATATTTGGATTTATCCAGTCCAACTTCCACATTCTAAAGTTGAGTAAACTAAATGATGTGCTGAGGAGTGGCACGGGTAGTACCACATCTCCAGGCTGATGTGAGGCAGAGTTGGGACTGCAGCCCAGTCCAGGACCCTTTCAAATGAGCCATTCTATTCTTTTCAGAAGATGCCATTAGGCTAAGAATTTCCAGGACATCAATGAAGTTTGGACTAATATATTGAGAAATGGATGTTTATTTAGAGTGATGACTCCATGAAAATTTAATATTGAGGCAATTGAAGGAACTGTTAGGGACTAACTGAAAACTAAAAAATTCTATTAAAAAACATGTACAAAGGAAAGTTTTCCCTATTCCCTGGGAAATGCCATGATTGTATATTTACAAATCATCTTCCTATCTTGGGCATTTTTCTCTAGTTTGTTTTAATCAGTTACCATGACTAAGTCTTTCTGAATCAGTTGTAAAAATTTTCATAAATAATGCTAAGACTTTTTGATGCTTCAGTTCTCAAAGAAATGTGGAGGTGGTAATTTAAAGTATATGTCTGTTTTCTGGAATTTTCCATCTAATATTTTCTATCAATTTGAATTCATTAATCAAATCTCTATTTCAGTATACTTTTGAGGACTTGAAAAGAGTGATTTTTATTCTCAGCACAATGGTTAAAATTATGTTTTGTCTGAATAGCTAAAAGTCACTTAAAATATAGAAAACACAATACAGTTGCTACCTCCCAGTGGCTAATGGTAGGAACTACCTTATTAATTAGAGAAAAGTGGTTTAGGGTGAGAAAAATAACATTTTGCTATTATTAGATTTCACTCTTTCCCCCAAGGCAAGAGTTTAGAAACTAACATAATAGATTTGTGTATCTGTAAGATTTCTTTTGAAGGTGGAATTATTTAGTAGCAGAAATCCATGATATTTATCTTACATTAAAAACAGGAAATCTATATTCCTCATGAGTAACTTTTTTGCCATGTGAAAAACTTCTTAACTATAATGAAAATTGAGCAATTCTTTTTTAAAATAGATATTTGTTTAAAGCAAGACTTTTCAAAAGAAGAAATACAAACTATCAACAACCATATAAAAAAGTTCTATATCATTAATAAACTTCAACATTAACAACTTTAATAAAATAATATTAATATACTTGCATTTTAAAGAAAATACAATTGATGTTTCACTTCACAACTAATATGTAAATTCTTAAAGAAATTTAAGACTAGAAACCATAAAATTCCAAAACATTAAAAAAGCTAAACTGTGGAAGAAAAACAACTGGGAAAAGTGGGTGCCTGTCAGGGAATGACTGAAAAAACTGTGGCATGTGCTCAATTTTTTAAACATTATTTTTCTTAAAGAATATGCCATTGAAATTCTGGAAGAGAAGGTTAAAGATTTATATGAACTGATATAGAAGGAGTTAAGAAGGATCAGGAGAAGAATGTAAAAGAAAAAAAAATGAAGTGGAAAGAATATTGATTCTGGATTCAGTGGATAAGGATTCCAATCACTTCTAATTATGCTAGTTGGGTAATCTTGGGCAGTTAGTTAACTTCACTAAGTTTCAACATCCTCACTATAAAATGAACAGGTTAGATTTAGTGACATTTTGAAATTACTCTCTGCTCTATATCTATAACTACTGAAGATTTTCAACCTTCACATTGATTGCAATAATTAATATTTGTTTGGGAAAATAGATGATGTAAAGTTTTCTCCCCTTAGTGAAAAGATGAAATACTACCAGGACACAATATTACATGCATAATTTGATGTGTTCATTTCCTTACTCAGTTTTGCTAAAATGTTTTTTGTTATTAAAAGAAAAGGTGAATGAGGATGTGAGGATAGAATATATAGGGAAATTATTGATAAAAAAAATTAGCCAATATAAACTTTAATACATATTTTTCAGTGCTTACTCTATATATGATAAATTTAATCTGTTAATGAAAACTATTTACTCATTCATTTACACATTTTATTCCTAAATAGCATTCCAAATAGATAAAGAGAAATAGACAGTATTTTGCATCAAGAAGGGAATTAGGAATAATTTTTTATTCTATGTTTGAAGGAAGATTTCCTAGTGTTTTCTGCTTTTTTAATGTTTTATATATTCAGAAAAACACATACAACACACACATGCTTGCACATATAGTCATAAATCTTTAAGTTAATATTTCATACATTTTAAAGCATTAATAGAACAAAAACTGCATTAGATACACATCCAACAACCAACCAGATTATCATTTCCTCAATTCAGATTAGGTTTATAAACAGGCAAAGATAATGGTCCTTAGAGGATTAACCATTAAAGGAGAAAAAGAATGTTATATTGTCTTAAATAAAACTTTGTGCTTCATCTTGATCTTTCTATAGAAAAAGTAATATCTTCACTGCTTTCTTCTATCTGAATCTTTGATACTAATCCTTCTTTCCTCCTTCAAGATCTTGTTCCAAAGGTCATTGTTTTTCTTCATATACTTAAAATTCTCTTCCTTACTAGTTGTCCCTTTCCATGAAGATACAAAGTCTGCTCAATTCTTTAAAAAATTGGGGAATGCTGCTCTTTTCTATGTTATACTATCAATCATTATATTTGTATTTATTGCTAAAATTCTAGAAAGTGGAGTCAATATTCTTTCCACTTCCTCACCACATACTCCTTTCTAAATATCTTGTGATGTGAGATTATTAATTAAGAAATTAAAGGTTTGCTAATATTGTCTTCTCTAAGTTATTAATAATCTCATAATAGTCAACTCTAGTAACTCTTCTTATATTCTCAATATTCCATGTGTGACCTAAACTATAGAAGGAATATCATCTCCTTATTTCTGGGACTGTAATGTTGACTCATATTCAACTTATAAGCCATGAAAACATACAGATTTTTTTCAGACAAGTTGCTTTTAACCATGCTTTCCCCTCATGAACTCTTGAGTTGTCTCTTTTAAAAACTCATGTATATGGCTATATTTATCCCTACTGAGTGTGATATTATTAGACTTAACCCTATATTCTAACCTGTTAAGATCTTTCTAGATACTAACTCTAAAATAGTGTATTAGATATCTGTCCCAACTTTGTGTCATCTGAAAATTTGATGGCCTTGATATTTATAAGTTTTTCTATGTTACTGATAAAAGTTCTAAATGACATATTAAACATAAATGTCTGGTACAACATGCTAGAGACTTTCTATGAAGTTGGCATTAGAATACATTCTTTCCAATTACAATTATGCCTATCATCTATAAGAATAATGCTATCTATATCTCCCTATTAGAATTTTAGGAATACTTCTGGAAGGGTTTGATATATATTTCTCTAATGTTATTGATTAGAGCCCCTATTTTTGTGTCTTTGCCCCTCTATTCACTCTCACTTACCAGTTTTATTTAACCAGTTGTTACTTAAAAGCTTTTAGAAAGCATCATGTACTCTGCAAGCACAGCAAGAGCAGAAGGAAAAGCATTTTCCTTTAAAAACAATTGTGATGGGAGGAGAAATATTTCTTCTTTTTCCTTGAGGAGAATGGGTTCAGTCTTAATTCAGTTAACTCACTTTCTTGATGAATCTTATAAGAATTATCTCCAATTTCTATTTTTCTTTAACTAAAAACACCAAGAGGCAAAGTTCAAAAGATTATATTCTTATGCCATAAATTGACATCAGATGGAAATGGCTTGAGGCATTTCTCTTTAAAGCATTATTACCCCTCACATGAACATTGCCAAACAGAGACTCAGACCAAAAGATTCAAGATCTGGGTGACTAGTACCTTTTAAATCCACCTCTGTTCCAATGTTATAACCAATTAAAAAAAGTTCTTCATAATTCAGGTAGCATATTGGAACCAATTATGGAAAATCTACTCCTCCCCCAGATCTCTCCAAAGTACTTCTTGTAATCATATTTCCTAGTGTCTTCTATGTGAAACATTTCATCAACCAAATATGCTAATTCTTTCTCACACACTCCCTGTTACACTAACAAAAGTTTATTGGGTTGAATTAAGTAAAAGAGGTGACAGTCTCACTTTATTCTTTAACACTTCCTAATAGGAATTTTTTTTAAGTTCAGGGTGCTAAATTTGAGGAAGAATATTGATATAATGGAGTAACTTCAAAGAAGGCAGACTATATTGTTGATAGAATTAACAATTCTATCATAGGAGAATTATTTGAAGGTTAGAATGTTTAACTTGGAGAAAAGGAAACATAGGGAACACAAAATAACTGTCTCAAAGTACTGAAGGGGCTGTTATATGGGAAAGAGAAAGATTCTATTACCTGTCATTACTGTCCAGAAGCAGACTCTCTATTCTCTTCTACTTGGGTGAATTGCATAGACAAGCAAGCTGATGCATGGTTGCCAGTCACCCATTCCTATTGTATACAGAGTATCCTATTAGTGAAGTTTTAAGCTTTCATAGTTATAAATTGCATTAAGACTTTGAGACTCATTATATGATATAATCTTATTTCTTCACCAAGTTCTATTCATATATTCCAATCATTTGTTGAACACTTATACCTGAATATCCCACTGACACCTCAAATAGGTCTATAGTCTAACTCTCCATTTTATTTGTTGAACCTTTCCCTGTTCTCAAAATCTGATTTTTTATAAAAATGATTCATGGATTCAAATAGTTCTTCCAATTTTCCTCCTATCTCCAATTTATTCTATGTAGAAAAAAAAATGTTTTACAAAACTGATCCCTTATTCTAGGGAAATAGCAAACTATTAAGTAACATCACCCTCCAAAAAAAAAAAAAAAGAAAAGAAAAGAAACAAACAAATCAATTACAAAGTTATTAGCAAAGACTTTTGAAATGAATCTTCAAAATATGTTTTAAATTTTCTGGTTTAGACATCAGACTATTTCAAGAAGGTCATCAAACTTTCTCTGTTTCTCTGGTTAAAATGACTTTATAAGATATAGGGATAATTAAGATATATGTTTTTATTTGCAATGGCTTACATTTATATTGTGCTTTATAGTTTATTTCATTTTTCTCTTTTAAATTTATTTAAAACTAAATACAAAATAAGAAAAAAATAGAAAAAAGACAGAAAAGGAAAATAAAACAAACAAAAGACCATTGTCATGTACTCAGAAGAACGTCAAGAGGATTCAAAAGATGGAACAGTAAATTCCCATTTCAAGAAAGAATATATAATAATAGAAGAGATAATCTATGTGTATACATATATATTCATTACTGTCCATATTTTCTTTGCTTCTTGTAGGCTATTCTTTTGTTCTACACTGTGCACTTTTTACTTTATTCTTTTTCCCCCCTTTTATCCCCTTCACTTTCCCCGGGAAGGCTATAGTTAAAAACATATATTTATATATAGATATAGATATATATGCACACATACATATACCTACCTACATACATATTTACACATATGAAGACATACATCTAACACAATATTAATATGACTGACATAATATACATTCTTTTAATTGAAACTTTAAGTCTGATTTTGTCTGAGATCAATGATTACTAGCTTTAACTTTTTTTTCCCAAATGAATTCTACCCCAGATCCTTGACAGTGTTTGTATATATCCCTTATTTCTTATTCCTGATCACTCTTCTATTTTAATTTTATACCTTAAGTTACCTTGAAATTACTTCACTTTTCCCCAGCCATGGATCCTTCCCTTATCTTTTCCCCCACTTTTCCCTCCTTTTTCACATTTTCATCAATCTACACATTTTATCCCACTACCCTTCTGTATCTCACCTTATTCTATGCCACCTGTAGATAGCACAAGCATTTTGCACTTCATTTTTATGTATAAGTTTAAAAAAAAAGGCAATAGGAACAATTTCTAAGTGATTTCTTCAATGTCACCCATTTAACACCAGTTTTCTGACTCCAAAATTCTTTCTATGTAGGAGGGAATCTAGAGGATTTGTATTCGGTCACATACCCTTTAAAGAACTTACTGTATTATATGTTGAGAGATATTCCAATAAGCCTAATTTCTCCCAATCATCTTTGCAATTTTTCCCCTCTCCATTCACCTTACCCACTCTATAGTTTGTGAGTTTGAGTAACAGATTGCTACTCTATTGAATGGTTTCTGGATCTTGTATATCTAATTTATTATAACTTTTTTCTTTTTTAAACAACACCAAATTTTTCAGATGACAACAGTTCTATAATATAGATTAAGGTCTGGTAGCATTAAATCACCTTCCACCACATTTTTTTTCTCATTATTTTCCTTGAAATTATAGACCTTTTGTTCCTTGAGGGGAATTTTGTTTTAATTTTGTCTGGTAGTTAGATTTGTATGGCACTGAAACTATATATCAATTTTTTAGATGACATTGTAATATTTATTCTATTTGCATGATTCAATCATGATCATTCCTAATGTCTTGATACTATATATGTTGTGTTTTGTCAAAAACTTTTGCTTTATAAGCAAAAATAATTTTTTACTATATTTTAATTGTTTGGTGTATTTATATATATGTACAAATATATATATATAGTTTCATATTGAACCAGTTCTGCATTCCTTGCATAAATCCAACCTAGCCAAAATATATGATCTATGCAAAAATATTTTGTTAGTCTCCTTACTAAGCTCTATTTCCATATTTTTTCACCAAAATTCATAGGGAGCTATTGAAGTTATTCGATTAGCATGTTGACACACTCAAGCTAGCATTTGGGGAAAATTGTTTTGAGAATTGAATGGAAGATGGATTGGAGAAGACACTTGAAGCAAAGAGACCAATCAAAAGGGTATTCCAAAAATTAAGACATAAAATGATGATAATCTGTACTAGAGCAGCAATTTTTTGAGTAAAGGAAAAATGGATAAAAATAATTTTATAAAGCAATGATAAAATTTGGCAATAGACTGATCATAAAGGATAAGTGTAAGTGAAATATGAAGGATGACACCAAGGTTTCCAGCACTGGTGACTGGAAGGATAATGGAGTCCTTTACAGTCATAGAAAAGTTGAAAAGAGGGGAAGGTTTTGTTGGGAAAGATAAGTTTTATTTGGGATATGTTAATTTGACATGTTTATATAACATTCAGTTAAAGATGTCTAAAATGCAATTGGGAATGAGAGACTGGAACTCAAGAGCTAGCCTAATAATAGATATATAGATTTAAGAAGCATTTGCATAGAAATGGTAATTGCACCCATTGGAACTGATAATCACATCAGGTAATATAGTATAAGGCCCAGACAGACCCCTGGGAAACATCTATTATTAAGGGGCATAATCTCGAGAAATATCCAGCAAAGAAAACTGGGGATAGTTAAATGTAACTGAATGGGGAAAGAACAATTATTAAAAATCTAGAGATAAGGAAGTAAAGAGAAGAAAATGACTTCAGAGAAATCATGAAGTATGAGGATTGAATATTCTATGAAATTTAACAATTAAGATATCATTTCTTTGATAGCTTTGGAGGGAGTACTTTTACACTAAATGATAAGAATCAGAAGCAAAACTGCTTAGAATTAATTTAAAAGTGAATGAGAAGAGAGGAAGTGGAGGTGTCGATTTTAAAAGGCATTCTCAAACTTTTAATCAAGAAAAGGAAGAAAGAAAAATGATAAATATCATAGATGAATAATGTTCCTGTGTGTGTGAACACTTATTTTGATTTTGGATAGTGGAAAAAACTGTGAAGATCTTTATAAATCTAAAGATTTATAATGAAAATGAAGATCTTTTTTTAAAAAATGGTGCTGGCAATACTACAGGGAAAAATGATTAATTAGAATGTTTTAGAACTCTGATTGACATGATGATAAATCCACTTTGCCCACAGGTATAAAGTTGAAACATGCCCTTTATGTATTGATAGAGAAGAGACATACAACATTTTACATGGCTAATATAAGCCTTTTGGGTTATATAGCTATGAATTAGAGTTTTTAAAAAACTTTCTTTTGTCTTTTTTATGTCTCCTCAATGGAGGGAAAGATCAACAAAAAAAAAGCTTATTATGTGAAAAAATAAAACATACACACACCTATACCCACATCTATACCCACTCATCTTCTCTGCCCCATCTTCCCTCCATATATATAAGAAAGTGTGGAGAAGAAGTCATTGCTGGGGGGGCGGAGCCAAGATGGCGGAATTAAAAGGTAACTTTCTGCCTCTCCTCCGATCTTCTCTCAAATCAACAATAAAATAAGCCTCTGAACTGATCTTCAAGTCAACGAACTCAGAAATATTTGGACACTGCTCTCTGGATAACTTCATATCAGGTTAGTCAGACTCGGACAGAGAGATAAATAGACGACTCCTGCCTAGGCCGGAAGTGAGGGTGGGACTCAGCTCAGCTCATCATGGCAGAAATTCCAAACTCAAAACTCCAAATTCCAAACACCTGGAGTTAATCTGAGGCATTCGGGACACTCTGCCCTGATTGGGGGCAGGTGTTCTGGCAGACATGCCTTCTTTAAGGAGTAATTCGGACTTAGTCCTAGCCCCCACTGGCCCAGCACCTTAAGTCAACTCGCCGAAGTGCCCCAGGGCAAAGCTTTTTGCAGCCGCCGTTTTTTTTTCCCTACCTTAAAGAGATATCCACGCTGTCTAAAAAAAAAAAAAAATGATGAAGAAGCAAAAGAGAGCTCTCACCATAGACAGCTTTTATAAAGAAAAAGAAGAGATGATCACCCCAGATCCAGAGGTTCCTTTAGACAAAAATCTAGAGAAAAGCAGCAAGGACCATCACTGGTCCCCTTTTCAAAAGGCCTTTCTGGAAGATTGCATAAAGAACCTCAATAGAGAGCTGAAGGATAAATGGGAAAATAAACTGAAATCAGTGCAAGAAGGATATGATGCCCTGCAAAAGAGATATGAAAAAGACACCAATTTATTGAAAAATAAAATTATTGAAGTGGAAAAAGAGTGCAATGAACAAATTGGCCAGGTACAAACGGAGCTTTAAAAGGTAACTGAAGAAAACAACACTTTAAAAATAAGAATTGAACAAATGCAAGTGAATGACTCACTAAGACTTGAAGAATCAGTCAAACAAAAACAAAAAAATGAAAAATTAGAAGAAAATATGAAATATCTCCTAGGAAAAACAACTGACTTGGAAAATAGATCTAGGAGAGACAATCTAAGGATTATTGGACTTCCTGAAAGCCATGATGAAAAAAAGAATCTAAACACTATCTTCCAGGAAATCCGGAAAGAAAACTGCCCTGAGATTGTAGAATCAAAGGGCAAAATCACCATTGAAAGAATTCACCGATCACCTCCTGAAAGAGACCCCAAAATTAAGACCCCAAGGAATATCGTGGCTAAATTTCAGGACTATAGCACCAAGGAACAGATTCTGCTAGCAGCTAGAAAGAAACAATTCAAATACCGAGGATCAATAATTAGAATCACACAGGATCTGTCAGCCTCCACACTGAAGGATCGAAGGGCCTGGAACCAGATATTCCGAAGGGCAAAGGAACTTGGATTACAGCCAAGAATAACCTATCCAGCTAGAATGAGCATTATAAGAAGATGGTCATTCAATGATATAGGTGAATTTCACCTATTTCTAATGAAAAGACCAGATCTGAACAAAAAATTCGACACCCAAACACAGAACTCAAGAGATGCATAAAAAGGTAAAAAGGAAAGGACTCTTGAGAACTTTATTTTTACTAGGGGGATACTTAAAGTTTGGGGGTATAATGAAGTAGATATTACTTTGATAATATGAAAAAGAGAAATAGAGGGGAAAAGGTTGTCATACTGGGGAAAAGAGGGAAAAAGTGGTAAAATAAGATCTAAAAAAAAAAGGAGGAAAAACAAGGTAAAATCACTTGAAGAGGCAAAGAAAACCTAGTATAATTGAGAGAAAGAGGGGAGGTAGATGAGCATTGTGTAAATCTTACTCTCATCAGGTTGGGCTCTAAAAGTGTATATCACACATTTGATTTCACATAGAAACTTTTCTGTTGCTAGAGGGAAGTGGGAGGGAAAGGAGGAAAACTAAGGGACAAACTAATAGAAGGGAAAATAGAAGAATCAGGGGAAAGGAGTAAAAACAGGGGCAGGGGATCTAAAGAGTGGAGTATTGTTTGGGGGAGAGGGTCATCAAAAGCAAAGTACTGAGGAGGGGGGAAGGGAGAAAGGGGAAAGGAAAGGGGAAAACATAACTTGGGTAAATAAGATGGCAGGAAATAAAGAATTAGTTATTCTATCTGTGAATGTGAATGGGATGAACTCTCCCATAAAGCAGAAGCGGATATCAGACTGGATTAAAAACCAGAATCCCACAATATGTTGTCTACAAGCAACACATCTAAAACATAGTGACACATATAGGATGAAGGTAAACCACTGGAGCAGAAAATATTATGCTTCAGGTGAACAAAAAAAAGCAGGGGTAGCAATCCTTATCTCAGATCAAGTAAAAGCCAAGATAGATCTAATTCAAAGAGATAAGGAAGGAAACTATATTTTATTAAAGGGTACCATAGATAATGTATCAATATCTATACTAAATATATATGCACCAAGTGCAATAGCACACAAATTCCTAGGGGAGAAATTAAGAGAGATGCAAGAAGAAATAGACAGCCAAACGATACTGGTGGGGGATCTCAACCTTGCTCTCTCAGAATTAGATAAATCAAACTACAAAATAAACAAGAAAGAAACTAGGGAGATAAACCAATTGTTAGAAAAGTTAGGTATGATAGATCTATGGAGAAAGTTGAATGGAGACAGTAGGGAGTTTACTTTTTTCTCAGCAGTCCATGGAACATATACAAAAATTGACCATGTGTTAGGGCATAAAAACCTCCAAATCAAATGCAGAAAGACAGAAATAGTAAATGCATCCTTTTCAGATCATGATGCAATAAAAATCACATGCAATAAAAGGCCAGGAGAAAATAAACCAAAAGTTAATTGGAAATTAAATAATCTAATCCTGAAGAATGAATGGGTGAAAGAGCAAATTATAGACACAATCAATATTTTCATCCAGCAGAATGACAATAAGGAGACAACATACCAAAATTTGTGGGATACGGCTAAAGCGGTTATAAGGGGCAATTTTATGTCTCTAGATGCTTACTTGCATAAAATAGAGAAAGAAAAGATCAACGAATTGGCCTTATTATTAAAAAAACTAGAAAAAGAACAAATTAAAAACCCTCAATTAAATACCAAATTGGAAATTCTAAAAGTAAAAGGAGAAATTAATAAAATTGAAAATAAGAAAACTATTGAATTAATCAATAAAACTAAGAGTTGGTCCTATGAAAAAACTAACAAAATAGATAAGCCTTTAGTGAATTTGATAAGAAAAAGGAAAGAGGAAAATCAAATTGTTAGTCTTAAGAATGATAAGGGAGAACTTTCCTCCAATGAGGAGGAAATTAGAGCAATAATTAGGAGTTACTTTGCCCAACGTTATGCCAGTAAGTTTGATAATCTAAATGAAATGGAGGAATATCTACAAAAATATAGATTGCCCAGGTTAACAGAAGAGGATATAAATTATTTTAACAGCCGCATATCAGAAAAAGAAATAGAACATGCTATTAACCAACTCCCTAAGAAAAAATCTCCAGGGCCAGATGGATTTACATGTGAATTCTACCAAACATTCAAAGAAAAATTAATTCCAATACTACACAAACTATTTGAGAAATTAGGGACAGAAGGTATACTGCCAGAATCCTTCTATGAGCCCGATATGGTGCTGATAGCTAAACCAGGTAGGGTGAAAACAGAGAAAGAAAACTAGACCAATGTCCCTAATGAATATTGATGCAAAACTTTTAAATAAGATATTAGCAATGAGATTAAAGAAAGTCATCCCCAGGATAGTACACTATGACCAAGTAAGATTTATACCAGGGGGGGGCAGAGCCAAGATGGCAGAGTGAAAAGGTGATTTTCTGCCTCTCCTCCGATCTTCTCTCAAATCAACAATAAAATAAGCCTCTCAACTGATCTTCAAGTCAACGAACTCAGAAATATTTGGGCACGGCTCTCTGGAGAATTTCATATCAGGTTAGTCGGACTCAGACAGAGAGACAAATAGACGATCCCTGTGCAGGCCGGTAGTGAGGGTGGGACTCAGCTCAGCTCATCCTGGAAGAAATTCCAAACTCCAAACTCCAAATTCCAAACACCTGGAGTTTATCTGAGGCACTCGGGACACTCTGCCCTGATTGGGGACAGGTGTTCTGGCAGACTTGCCTTGTTTAAGGAGTAATTCAGTCTTAGTCCTAGCCCCCACCGGCCCAGCACCTTAAGTCAACTCGCCGAAGTGCCCCAGGGCAAAGCGTCTTCAGCCGAGGTTTTTTTTTCTTTTCCCCTACCTTAAAGAGATATCCACTCTGTCTAAAAAAAAAATGATGAAGAAGCAAAAGAGAGCTCTCACCATAGACAG
>JAJPUD010003822.1:137236-148657 GCA_023553655.1 Myrmecobius fasciatus | reverse complement strand
CTCAGACCTGTGGAGATGGAATAAATTTATGTCCAAAGAAGACCTGGAACTCCTAATTGAACACCAGATGGATAATTTTGATTATATTAAGTTAAAAAGTTTCTGTACAAACAAAACAAATGCAGACAAGATTAGGAGGGAAGCATCAAATTGGGAAATCATCTTTACATTTAATGGTTCTGATAAAGGCCTCATTTCTAAAATATATAGAGAATTGTCTCATATATATAAGAATTCAAGCCACTCTTCAATAGATAAGTGGTCAAGGGATATGAACAGCCAATTTTCAGATGATGAAATTAAAACCATCTCTACTCATATGAAAAGTTGCTCCAAATCACTATTGATCAGAGAAATGCAAATTAAGACAACTCTGAGGTACCACTACACACCTGTCAGATTGGCTAAAATGACAGGAAAAGATAATGATGAATGTTGGAGGGGATGTGGGAAAACTGGGACACTAATACATTGTTGGTGGAACTGTGAAATGGATCCAACCATTCTGGAGAGCAATTTGCAGCTGTGCTCAAAAAGTTGTCAAACTGTGCATACCCTTTGACCCAGCACTGTTTCTACTGGGCCTATATCCCAAAGAGATCTTAGAGGAGGGAAAGGGACCCACATGTGCAAGAATGTTTGAGGCAGCCCTTTTTGTAGTGGCTAGAAACTGGAAACTGAAGGGATGCCCATCAATTGGAGAGTGGCTGAATAAATTATGGTATATGAATGTTATGCAATATTATTGCTCTGTAAGAAACAACCAGCAGGACGATTTCAGAGAGGCCTGGAGGAACTTGCATGAACTGATGCTCAGTGAAGCGAGCAGAACCAGGAGATCATCATACACAACAACAACAGTATTACATGATGATCAATTCTGATGGACATGGCTCTCTGCAACAAAGAATTGTCTCAAACCAGTTCCAATTGTTCACTGAAGAAAACCATATACACCCAGAGAGAGGGAAATGAAATATGGACCACAACGTAACATTTTCATGATCTCTATTGACATTTGCTTGCATTGTGTTGCCTTTCTCTGATTCTTTTTTTTTCTTGTAGATAGGATTTTTCTTGCATAACTTCTCAAGCATTTCAACATTATTAACATGTAGTGGACTTCCTGCCATCTAGGGGAGGGGAGGGGACTGGGGGTAAAATTTGGAATGGAAAGCTTTGTAAAGATCATTGTTGGGGAACTACCATACGTATGTTATACAAATAAAAAGCTTTAATAAAAAAAAAATTTTAAAAAAAAGTCATTGCTGCTCTGATCTGACAAAACCGGGCTTCTGATAAAAGGGTTTAACATAGGTAACCAAGAAAAAAATATGGGGAATTCTGACTCCAAAAAATGATGATGGAGAAATAAATATGTTTATAGAGAGTAGGGAAGCAGTCAGTAGATAGGGAAAGGTTTAAGAATAGTAAGAGAGTGGAAAGATAGAGTAATATCTTGGAGAAAAGGGAATGGAATGGCATCAAAGGTGCATATAGAGATATCTATCTCAGCAACAGAAGGAAAACTTCAAATTAAACTGGAGTAAAGAAAGACATAGTAGAAGAGGACATCTAAGTGATTTAACATAAGTTGGAAAACAGTAGAGGGAGAGAGAGTTCTAGATAAGTGGGCCCAACTTTTTTATAGTATGGAACTAGGTATTTGGCTGAGAAGGTGAAATGGAGTGTGAAAGGAGACTTGAGAAAGATGAAAAGGTTTAGAATAATATGTAAGTTGATTAGTGAGATATAAAATGATCATCCCCAAATTAGCACAATTTTATGGTTTTTTCAGGTGTATTTAGCTCAGCAGTGACATGGTCAATTTTTGCTCTACATGTCATGAACCATTTAGAAATAGACATATTTCTATGTATTCTTAGGTAGTAGGAATTGATTAGAAGTGTATCACATCCAACTATTCTAAAATTCTATTCAGACTCTTTTTTGTCATTTTTATATTATTTGTCTAGGTCTTAAAAGAAACATTGAGGTTCCCAAATATTATCATTTTACTATCTATAATTTTCTTTAATTTAATTAATTTTCCTTTAAGAACTTAAATGAAATGCTATCAGGATTATTTCATGTATCTCTCTCTATATATATGTATTCAAATATATATCTATGTCTCATATATTGAAATAATTTCATTATACACAGTTAAGCATAATTTAGTTTTCATGTCTCAAGAATATATTTATTATTATCTTATTTGAGATCATGAATGCTACAATTGTTTTCTTTTTAATTCTCTGAGGTATCAATAAACAAAAACAGAAACTTACTTTCCTCAGCCTCCTCTCCCCTCTGATTGAAGGACTGAAGGGCAGAATATCAAACTCCTTCCAGTGCCTTGCTTTATAGAGGACAGAAACTGGACTTTTGGTTCATTCCAGTGTATATTTTTTTTCTCTAACTGGTTTTAAATCCACAGAACAAGATGCTCCCTTGTCACTCCTTGCCACCCCATCCTTCCTGCTTTCCTAACTCCTTTTATATGTTGTCTACCCCATTAGATTGTAAACTCCTTTAAGGAAGGGACTGTCTTTCTTTTTATTAACTGTATCCCTAGCACTTTGCACATTGCCTGTCACACTCTGGATGCCTAACGATTGTAGATGCAATAACCATGAATGGGAGAACTGAATTCTGAGAATACAATGAAAGGTAAAAGGACTCAAGGAAGTCATGGTCTCATTAAGATAATGTGAAAATAACTCTATATTTTCCAAAATGTGAAAGGTATATTTTGTGTAACATAATCATACTATAATTATATTGTACAAAATAGATTGGAAATGATCCACAGAAGGAAAGCATTAGAATTAAGGAAAATTAGGAATGGCTTGTTGTAAGTGGTAAAATTTTAACTAATATTATAAAAAAGCCAGGAGGTATAAACAATGGAGAAGAGTCAGTGAAAATGCCTGGACTTGGAAAAAGGAGTATCTTGTTCAAGGAACAGCAAGGAGATCAATGTTATTGGATCACAGTGTATTTAAGAGGGAGGAAGATATAAGAATTAAAAGGTGAAGGGATGGGAAGGTTATGAAGTATTTTGAATGCCAAAGAGAGAATTTTTATATTTGATTCTGGAATTGATAGGGAACCACTAGAATTTGTTGAATATGTGGAAAGATATAGTCAGATTTATATATTAGGAATATCACTTTGCCAATTGAATGGAGGATGGTTTGAAATGGGAAGATACTCATGGAAGGGATACCTATAAGCAGGCTATTCATCAGTCTAGGCATGAGGTGATGAAAGCAATCAGATGAACCAGATGAGTAGCAATGTCGAAGTAGAAAAGGGAGCATATAAAAGAGATGTTACAAAATGAACATCAATAGACCTTGAAAACAAATTGTTCCTTGGAAATGAGAGGAAGTGAGGAATTGAGTTTAACAATGGGTTGATAGCCTGGAAGACTAGAAGATTAATGCTCCCTTGACTGTAATAGGGAAGATTGAAAGGTGAAGAAGTTTGGAAGAAAAGATGAGTTCAGTTTGGAGTATATTGAGTTTAGAATATCCACAGAAAATCCAATTCAATAGGCAGTTGAATATGAGAGATCATTATGAGATCATTAAGGCTGGTTAAGCAAATCTGAGAATTACCAAAATAGATATGATAGCTGAATCCTTAGGAGCTGATAAAATCACTGTGTGAAATATTATGGAAGAAGAAGAGAAAAGTCATCATGATAGACCACTGGAGGACACTCGTGCTTAGTGGGCATTATTTGGATAAAATTTCAGCAAAGAAAATAAAAAAAAATAGAAAAAAATCCATCAGATGATTAGAACATGTTGAAAACATTCTTATAACAGAGAGAAGCTAGAAAAGATAGTGATTGATAGTGATGAAATTTTCAGAGAGGTCATGAAGGATAATGACTAAGAAAAGGCCATTCAATTTGATAATTAAGAGATCTGAAATAACTTTGGAGAGAGCAATTTCAATTGAATGTTGAAATAAAGAGAATGATCATTTATATAGTATCTATGATATGCAAGGCACTAAGCTAAATACCTTTTTTTTTAATTTCAAATATTTTCTCATTTGATGAAGCCAGAAACCAGAATATAGAGAATGAGGAAGAGAGTGAGAGGAACGGAAGTGGAGTCACCTATTGGAAAACACCTTTTCAAAGAGATAAGTCACTAAATTGAGGAGATATAAAGTACAATAAGTAATAGAGATGAATGGATCAAATGAGAGATTTTTGAGGATGGGGTTAAAGAGCGCAGCTTTGTGAAGAGAAATTAAAAAGTCAGTAGAGAGAAGTTGTAGATAAGTGAAAGAATGGAGATGATAAAGGCGACAATCAGCTAAAAAAGATAGTATGGAATGGAATTATTTGTTCATGTGGATGAGATTTCCTTGGAAAGGAAGAAGACAGAACACATCTGGGTAGTACAAGGTAAGGAGAAGTGTTTCAAGGGGTACACAATTGGTTCTTTCCTTCCTGCACAGTGATTTATGGGGGCTGGTCCTGCCCCTATTTTTTTTTCTGACAAACAGAAGCAGGATTCAGTCTTCAAGTTAACAGAGATTTTCCTGGCTTGAGAAGCCTTTATTTAGAACAATGTTTGACTTCATGTTTCCATACAACATTTCTACCTTGTATCTGCTCTCTCCTTGCTTCTGTTAGTTTCCATCTGTGTTATTGGTACCTCTATGCTGTCTTTCACTGTTTATGCATTTACCTATATTGGTTCTGATTTTGCAGGTTTAACCACTCCTCAGTCTCTGCTCTCTTTTGCTTATCTATTTTGTATGGTTCTATACTGGATGAAAGAGTTTCTAATTCTTCTTGGATTTATCATTGTTCTTTCTTGCACTATTTTCAGATTTTTTTTTTGAGGCATCTACAGGAAAACTAGGTTTTATTCATTTTTTTTTATTTCACCATTTTAATCAGAATTCTCCAGAATGCCATTTATGAAAATCTAGTAATTCCTTTTCTGTATTTTAATTAGGGGTAACCTTAATGTATGTGTAAATTAATTATGTAAAAAGTTTTGTAGAGATAGAAAATTAGACATAATCACCCATAATTATTAATATGTTTTTTCATCTTCTTTCCACTTACAATCATTGTCATTGACTATTTTTTTATTCCTCCCTTCACAATCACGGGATATCTTCTCTGTCTTTAATGTCTTAAGAGTTGTTTACTTAATTAAAAAAAGTGTCACTTCCAATATGGATCTTCTCTCTATGCAATTTCAATGTTTTGTTGATAATTATTTTTAAAGTGCCATTTCTAATTTATCTCACAGCAAAGTTAGGTCTTTGATATTAATCACCCAAATATGGCTTGGCACTAAAATCTTGGTAAAATTTAACTATTTTGCAACTGTTTGTTATTCTTCTTCCATTTTTATCTTTAAATACTTACAAGATGATTTGCTTTAATTGAATCTTTTAACAAAATTTCTAAAATCTGATTTGGCCTTATTTTGTTTTTCCCTCATTGTTTGATGATGGTCATAACTTCCACTATTCTCCCCCAACAAAAATTTTAAAAGATTTTATAATTTTAACCAATATTTTCCCAACTGATGTCAGCTTGGTAAGGAAAGCAAGTGAACTGGCTTAGGTGGCTTCTACCATTCTGACAGGCATTCTCATTATGGTGACTAATTTTTTTTAATTTTATTTGCATAACATATGTGTGGGTAATTCTTCAACAATAACCCTTACATAGCTTTCCGTTACAAATTTTTCCCCCAACTCCCCACCCCTCCCCTAGATGGCAGGATATCCACTACATGTTAATTATGTTAAAATATTGGCAAATCGAATATATGTATACATATTTCCAAACTTATCATTGTTGTGCAAGAAAAATCTTATCTACACAAAAAAATATATCAGATAAAGGAAACACAATGTAAGCAAACATCAATCAAGGAGTATGAGAATGTTATGTTGTGGTCCACATTTCACATCCCTCTCTCTGGGTGTATATGGCTTTCTTCAGTGAACAATTGGAGGTGGTTTGAAACATTTCATTGTTGAAGAGAGCCATGTCCATCAGAATTGATTGTCATATAGTACTGTTGTTGCCTTGTATAATGATCTCCTGGTTCTGCTCATTTCACTCAGCATCAGTTCATGTAAGTCTCTCCAAGCCTCTCTGAAATCATCTTGCTGGTCATTTCTTACAGAACAATAATATTCCATAATATTCATATACCATAATTTATTCAGCCATTCTCCAATTGAAGGGCATCTATTCAATTTCCAGTTTCTAGCCACTACAAAAAGGGCTGCCACAAACATTCTTGCACAATGTGGGGCCCTTTCCTTCCTTTATGATTTCTTTGGGATATAAGCCCAATAGAAATGCTGCTGGGTCAAAGGGTATGCACAGTTTGATAACTTTTTGAGCATAGCTCCAAATTGTTCTCCAGAATGGCTGTATCCGTTCACAGCTCCACCAACAATGCATCAGTGTCCCAGCCCTCCCACATCCCCTCCAACATTCATCATTAACTTTTCCTGTCATTTTAGCCAATCTGACAAGTGTGAAGTGGTACCTCAGGGTTGTCTTGATTTGCATTTCTCTGATCAATAGTGATTTGAAACATATGGTGACTAATTTAAACTGAATATACTATACTGGCTCATGAGGCTGATCTGTGTGAATATACTTTTATCCATTTCCTATTTTTCAATTTCAATTTCTTGTCAGATAAGGTTGAATATGTTTTAATCCTATGTCATTTTGTCCCCATTTTTGTCCCATTAAGCTATAGTTAGTCATTTTATTATGTTATATTATTCAGAACTAACAATGACTAGTATATTTTAACACAGTTATAGAAGAAACCATTTGTGATAGGTATTATTACATTTCTAGTTTATTAGTCTTTGGTTTTTTGACCAAATTTTCTGCAACTTTTTTTGTATCTTTCCTATGACTACCTATTTGCTGAAGTAAACAGGTACCAAAGCTTACTGTGATTTTATTTTGAAAATCTTCTAAAATTCTTATATAGGTTCTTAATTTTTTCATTATACTCACTATATTAATGCTGACCTTA
The DNA here is from genome assembly GCA_023553655.1 of Myrmecobius fasciatus. Lineage (NCBI taxonomy): Eukaryota > Metazoa > Chordata > Mammalia > Dasyuromorphia > Myrmecobiidae > Myrmecobius > Myrmecobius fasciatus. The sequence goes on along the minus strand of JAJPUD010003822.1, from coordinate 141,593 downwards.
GTGTAAACACAGAGTAGTCTTAGCTCACTGAAGCTCAGAACCCCACAAGGAATTTGAGTCTTTTTTTAACCTTTTCTTTTAAAAATATTTAATATTTTTATTTTCCCCAGTTACATGTAAAACAATTTTATTTGTTTTTAAAATTTGAGTTCCAGATTCTCTCCCTTCCTACCACTCTCCACCCCCCCCATTAAGAAGGCACATATAAAGTTATGCAAAACATTTTAAATTTTATGAAAATATTCATATTGTGGAAGAAAACAAATCTCCCTCCACCACTACCCCCCCAAAAAAAAACAAGAAAAAAAATGAAGTAAAAAAAGTATGCTTCAATCTATATTCAGGCATAATCAATTCTTTCTCTGGTGTGGATAGCATTTTTCATCATGAGTCCTTCAGAATAGTCTTCGATCATTGTTGTTGAGAATAGCAAAGTCAGGGGGCGGAGCCAAGATGGCGGAATGAAAAGGTGACTTTCTGCCTCTCCTCCGATCTTCTCTCAAATCAACAATAAAATAAGCCTCTGAACTGATCTTCAAGTCAACGAACTCAGAAATATTTGGGCACGGCTCTCTGGAGAACTTCATATCAGGTTAGTCGGACTTGGACAGAGAGAGAAATAGACGACCCCTGTGCAGGCCGGAAGTGAGGGTGGGACTCAGCTCAGCTCATCCTGGAAGAAATTCCAAACTCCAAACTCCAAATTCCAAAAACCTGGAGTTTATCTGAGGCACTCGGGACACTCTGCCCTGATTGGGGACAGGTGTTCTAGCAGACTTGCCTTGTTTGAGGAGTAATTTGGTCTTAGTCCTAGCCCCCACCGGCCCAGCACCTTAAGTCAACTCGCCGAAGTGCCCCAGGGCAAAGCGTCTTCAGCCGAGGTTTTTTTTTCTTTTCCCCTACCTTAAAGAGATATCCACTCTGTCTAAAAAAAAAATGATGAAGAAGCAAAAGAGAGCTCTCACCATAGACAGCTTTTATCAAGGCAAAGAAACGACCTCAGATACAGAGGTTTCTTTAGACAAAAACCCAGAAAAAAACAGCAAGGACCATCACTGGTCCCCGTTTCAAAAGGCCTTTCTGGAAGACTGCATAAAGAACCTCAAAAGAGAGCTGGAGGATAAATGGGAAAATAAACTGAAATCAGTGCAAGAAGGATACAGTATCTTGCAAGAAGGATATGATACTCTGCAAAAGAGATATGAAAAAGACACCAATTTATTAAAAAATAAAATTAGTGAAGTGGAAAAAGAGTGCAGTGAACAAATTGGCCAGTTACAAAAGGAACTTAAAAAAGTAACTGAAGAAAACAACACTTTAAAAATAAGAATTGAACAAATGCAAGTGAATGACTCACTAAGACTTGAAGAATCAGTCAAACAAAAACAAAAAAATGAAAAATTAGAAGAAAATATGACATATCTCCTAGGAAAAACAACTGACTTGGAAAATAGATCTAGGAGAGACAATCTAAGGATTATTGGACTTCCTGAAAGCCATGATCAAAAAAAGAATCTAAACACTATCTTCCAGGAAATCCGGAAAGAAAACTGCCCTGAGATTGTAGAATCAAAGGGCAAAATCACCATTGAAAGAATTCACCGATCACCTCCTGAAAGAGACCCCAAAATTAAAACCCCAAGGAATATCGTGACTAAATTTCAGGACTATAGCACCAAGGAACAGATTCTGCTAGCAGCTAGAAAGAAACAATTCAAATACCAAGGATCAATAATTAGAATCTGTCAGGATCTGTCAGCTTCCACACTGAAGGATCGAAGGGCTTGGAACCAGATATTCCGAAGGGCAAAGGAACTTGGATTACAGCCAAGAATAACCTATCCAGCTAGAATGAGCATTATCCTCCAGGGAAGAAGATGGTCATTCAATGATATAGGTGAATTTCACCTATTTCTAATGAGAATAGCAAAGTCATTCACAGCTGATCATTCCATAACATTGCTGTTACTTTGTACATAGTACATTTAACTTTACTTGAATTCGTGCAGGACTTTCCAGGTTTTTCTGAGAGCACCCTGTTCATTATTCCTCATATAACAATAAACAAATCATAGTTTATTCAATCATTCCTCAATTGATAAGTATCTCCTCTATTTTCAATTGTTTGCCCTGAGAACTACTACGTATTTTTGTATATAAAGTTTTTTTCCTTTTAAAAATTTTTTTTTTCTTTTAGGATTCATGCTTAGTAATGGTATTGTTAGGTCGAAGGGCATGCATGATTTTATAGCTCTTTGGGCATAGTTCTAATCTTTTTATCATTTATCAATTGGGGAGTGGCTTTTTTTTAAAATAAATTTGACTGAGTTCCATAAACATTTGAGAAGTGAGACCTTCATCAGAGAAATTTGCTTCAAAATTCCTTTCCCAATTACTATTGCTAACTATTTTTCTTGTTTATTCTATTCTCTCTCTCCTTTCACCCTGTCCCTCATCAAAAGTGTTTTACTACTGACCACTCCTTCCCCTCATGTGCCCTCTCTTCTCTCACCCTTTATCCTCTTCTCCTCCTTCTTTCCTAAGGGAAAAGATAGATTTCTATACCCAAATTGAATGTGAATGTCATTTCCTCTTTGAGCCAATTCTGATGAGAATAAAGAAATTTTATTCTTAACCTCTCTCATTAAAAGGATTTATAGGCATGATCCACAAAACTAGAAACAAATTTTTAATTGTTAATGAAGATTATACACTTATTCTAGAAACCTCATAAAAGTTTGGAACTGAATGGTACCTTAGAAGTAATCTAGCCTAATATTCATATTCTATAGATGAAGAAATTCAGTCTCAGAAAGATTTTCTGGCATATTATCAGCAAATTCAGGACTAGAACCAGGATTCATCATTCAGAATTCAATGTTCTAAAACCAAAATGCCTTCTTCTTAGAATAAATTTTCTAAATCTCTGATTATATTATGGTAAGAAATATGGAAAGGAAAGAATTTACAACATGGTTGGAGGGTAGTTTGCAGAATATTTAGAAATAAATTAATATTAACCAAACCTCTTAACCTTTGAATTTTATTAGAATGTAGTGTAATGTAGTTATTGGCTAGGTACTTTGCAATGTCAGAATACAAATTTTGTATTTAAAGTGTTCCCCTTCAATACTGTATTGACTAATTATTTAGATCAAATTACTCAGAGGCATTTCTTAAGTGGTCAAAGAAAGAAAATGTATTTAATTCTGCTTCAGCTTAATATAAGTACTAATGGGTATATATATTGAGTGTGGGAAAAACTGAGCAGGTGCAAAGATTTCCATTAAAATATTGAGTCATCATATAAAAAGATAATCTATATAAAATTAGTATGCATCATACATAAAATTAACATACATACATGGTATAAATAACACATTTATGTTTTTAATATATAAAGTATAAAATGCACACATATTGCAGCATATATTTCCCACATAATAAACATTCACCTGGCAGTTGACATGTATTCAGTATTTTAAGCCTTGCCAATTCTTTCACATATGTTATTTTATCTGATTTTTATCAGGATGTAAAGTTAAGTATTTGGGATATTATTACTGCCATTTTATAGATAAGAAATCTGAGGTTTAGAATTTAAGTATCTTGTTCATGGTTGTATACAACCAGTAAATGCCAAAAGTAGTATTCAAATCCAAGTCACTCAGGACTTTGTTGTGCCACAGTTCCATGTATCAGTTTCCCTCAATTGCTGTTTCAGTTTCCCTTAATTGTCTACTTCAGTAGCAACCCCTCCACTTCCTGACCATCAGAAATAATTGGGCTAGCATTCCAAAGGAGTCATAAAATCTCCAGATGGTCCATCTCGACATACCCCTTATCTTTTGGTTTCAGACTTAATGTTTCCTAGTTCCTTCCCAAGCTTCCTTTACTCCCTACCTGTCAGAATTGAATTGATAGTTTTTCCTGGAACCACCCCCCACCCTAATGCTCAACCCCTCCTTCTGATCCTTCTGCCTCATGAGTTCTTTGTTACCCCTGAGCACAAGAGGTCTTTAAGAATGTTATGACCAAACTTACTATTTGCTGGACCTGCTTGAGATCCAGTCGGCTGGCATGTCTGTCAGTCTAAATTCACAATGGACTGTGTGCTTTGAGACAAGAGTCCCAGCAGTCTCAATCCATAGCTATGGATTCTGAACTCTCAACTAACATCAATAAAGTATTAACTAATCTCCAATGTGTGTACTGCCTCAGTTTCTCCCTGAGCATTACAACTTGATGTCCAATGCTTCCTTGCATATTCACTGAACCAAACCTTATAACAGCATGGGAGAAAGAAACAGACAGACTGAGACAAGTAAAGGGAGAGAAAGACAAGGAGACAAGGAGA
>JAJPUD010003822.1:124952-137226 GCA_023553655.1 Myrmecobius fasciatus | reverse complement strand
ACAGACTGAGACAAGTAAAGGGAGAGAAAGACAAGGAGACAAGGAGAGAAACAGAAAACTAGACAGAGACTGAGAAACAAATAGAATCAGCAAAACCATACAATTCATCAAAGAAATCTAACAGCATATGTAGTAGCCCGCTCTTTTTTCTACCTCAACAAATAAGGGAGGGTGGTATAATTTTCATTTCTTCTTTGGTATCAAATTTGACCATTATAATTATATAATATTCACATTTTTGTTCTATTTATATTACAGTGATCATTGCAAATATATTATCTTCTCAATTCTGATTACTTCATCAGATCATACATGTCTTCTCATGATGCTTAGAATTCTTCATATTTATAATTTCTTAAAAAATAGTAATGTGTTATCATGCTCATTGAGCATAATTCATTTATAGCCATTCATTAATTGATAGGTATGTACTTTCGTCCCAGTTCATTGTTCCTCTAAAAAGTGCTCCTATTAATATTTTTGCTTATATACTCCTTTTCTTTCTTAAATTCCCTTGATGACTATACTCATTTTATAATGAGATATCTGGTTAAAAAATACTTTCTTAGGATAATTCCAAATTGTTTTCCAGAATGGTAAGAATGCATCTAAATTTCCACAGTCCCTTGAATAATTATTCCCATCCTATAGTTTCTTAATAATTTGTGAAGTTCAAAGGCAAAGATCTCAGAATTTAAAAAAAAATACATTTCTCTTACTGGAATGGGCTCCATCAGGGTCTCTGCTTGTACTTAGGAGCAGGGGTAAAAACAAGTTGTTGTTGCCCACCAGGACAAGTACAGGGGATTTGGTTTGTGGTAAAAAGGATATAGTTAACCATAAACTCAATTGCAAAGAGCTTGGGTCCTAATACACAAGATGCCAGGAAGCTTGAGTCCTGCTATATGTTTCCATTCCTTATTTTTCTCAAAATTTGGCTAATGGTTAAGAAGTAAATATCTCCCTGGAAAGGGTCTCACCAATGAGCAAAGAGTAAACATCTTTCCCCCCCACCCCTACTGTTTCCTCTAAGATGCCCATCCTTGAATACCCCCTTAGACTAATCAGTTTCCTGATGCTGTTTGATCGCTTGCTGCTTCAATACAGCAATAAAGGCATTTCCTTTGGGAAACTAGTCCAGGTAATTCTTACTTAGCAAACCTGCTCTCCTGTTGCACTTCTATTAGTACTTCAAAGCAATATTTTTTTTTACAATAATAGGTTTTTAATTCTTTTTAAAACATTTTGTTCATCTCCTTGGACTACATATCCTTTTGGGAAGAGTTCTTGATCCTGAATATTGGTAACTCTATAAATCCCTATGTGTTATATAATAGAATCTTATCTGTGATGTTTAATGCAAAGATTTGAATGCTTACCTTCCTGTACTTGTTGCACTGATAATATGAGTATGAAAGTATTTCAATTTCACATAATAGAAATTACCTATTAAAAGTGTGTGGGTTTACCTATTTTCTTTGGATAGGAGTTCTTCCCACATGCTACAACTGTAAAAAGTACCATGTTCTATTGTCTTCTTTTTTTCATAATAATAACCTTTAATATTTAGCTCAGGCACCATCTTGAGCTTATTGTGGTATATTCTATAAACTATTGCTTTAAACCAAATTTCTGCCAAAATATAATTCACTAAAAAAGGATTTTGTTATTGAATCTTCAGCATTATTCCCATTTTATATGTAAGGAAATAGGATGAGTAATTTTTTTTCTACATGATTAGGGTAATAATATAGCTGATAAATGCTATAGGACTTAAATCCTTGTCTATAACTCCAAATGTAAAACTGTATACCTACTAAAGTATAGAAGACTGGATTCTGCATTGGTGGAAAGAGATACCACTGGCAAAATAAATAATATGAAGCATAAGTAATGATGGCTTTGAGATACTGAAAAACTCTCAGTATTTATAGGAATATTAACATATATTCTGCATTTAGTATGTAGTAAATCAGGAAATGGAATAAATATACTGTGAAATAATATCAATTATTATGGCTGAAGTCTTTTTAATAATGTCTTTTTTAAAGGAGTTAAAACAATATATTTTATTGAATCATAGATTTCAAACTGCAAAAGACTTTTAAGTCTTAACAAAATGAGACTCCCTATATATACATACATATATATATATATATATATTAGTAAACTGGGGCCTGGTGAGGTTATGGTGAAATAATCAAGATGACACAAATAGAAAGCTGTAGTTTTCAAAAGAGCCTATTTCTGATGCCAGCCACTCTCACAAAAAAAAAAAAAAGAGCAAAACATCATTTAAAAGTCACACTCAGAGAATACTCACTCAGGGGAAGGACACAGAATAGACAAAGACATTTTAGAATGGACAGCTTCAGATCAATTTAATTTCATATACCAAGTATCCTGTTAGTGGGACAATGATGATAAAATGTTCAAAATTTGTCTACAAGAAGAAATATTTGTATGATAAAACCTATGTAATTTGGAAATTCTATGTCCTGCAAACCAAGCTTTATATGAGAATTATATTGCAATATTTATTTGTTTGTTTGGCTGGTGTTTTCCCTCAGAATATCTAAAAATCTCCCCCTCTCTTAGGCATCTTTGGAACAATATATTAGAAAAAGATAGAATTGTACAGAGGACACAGACACAGACACAATTCAGTATTTGACTTTACCAATATCCATAGTTTGGGGAACACTGGCATAGTCCTATTCAAATATGTTTCACTTATCTAAATAATCTCAGCACTGATTACCAGGCAAGATAACAGAAATTAGTTTGTGTATGTCAGAAGCAAGTCAAAGTAGTTCTTTTGAGACTTCAATAACTGATCAAAATTTTAATTTGGTTTGCTGGATATATAAAAATTTCACATGAATAATTACTTACATGGTTCCCACTTTATTTTTCAAATCTTTAGTTCATTCCTGATTTTGCTGGGGATTTTTTTGTTTGTTTTCACCTGGAACACTCTTGATGATTGTTGGTACAATACTTGGTAAAATATTAATTCTCTTTGAATATATTAAATTTCACCAAAATAGCTTCCCAAAAGCCAACAGTTATAGGAAATTTATTGTAATATGAAAGCAGAAAAGTAAAATGACATAAAGGAAAGGAAAATGTACTTTAGGACTCCTAGCCTTTATTCTTTCATTAGGCCGACAGTTTCCTGAACAATTTGGGTCTAGTCATCTAATTTATTAATTCTCTTTTCATATGTAAAATAAAAATGATCTTGATAAAGGAAAGATTTAGATATGGTGGTCTTGTTCTAACTATGTGATTATACTGATTTGTTACAAGAGAGAGCTTTAAATGTGTTTTTTTTTTTTAAATTGTTGTTTGGTATTGGGTTGGATAGGGGAAAATGTTAATGATATTAGATAAAGATAGAAAAGAATATTGATAGTTTAACAAATAAATTGAAGAGAGTGGAAGGAAGTTAAAAAAAGGAGTTACAAAAAAGACTAAAATGAATCTACTATATTGAATTTGAAATTTTAAAAAAATAGGCTATAGAATAGATTGACAATTTCATATGCAGTCATTTTTTTCTGTTATTTATATGACAATATTAATGTCTGTTGAAATTATAATATTAAAACAAATAAATGAATAAATCAATCATTGATTGAATAGAGAGAAAGGTGGATCCTGGAAAATCATAACATAACCTCAGGACACTCTCAAAGATTTTGTAAAAAGATTTAAATCTGTATTGGTAGAAAATAATTCCTCACTGACATTTTCCTATACTGATAAAATAATAGATTTGATCTAATAGAGCAAATCAGGAGACAGAGACAGAGAGAGAGAAAGATAATCACACACACACACACACACACACACACAGAGAAAGAGAGAGAGAGAGAGAGAGGGAATAATGTTTGAAAAGAAATACATGAATGTTGTGACTCAAGACATGTTCTCCTAATGATCTGCTTCTTTATAATTAGCTTAGATGACATCTGGTTGTACTGTACTTTCTGTGATTTGTAGCAATCTACATCACTCAGGTAGCTTCATTATATACTCTAAAGAATTACAAAATGTTAGAGCAAAAAGAAACCTTAATTATTATCTATTCAAATCTTTTAATTTTATGCATTTAAATTTACAAATAAGTAGATGATTAAATGACTATATAAATAGAATAGAATGGGCAATTAGATAACACTGTAGGGAGGGGTGGAGACTATGATGGCAATGGGAACCAACAGAAGAGCAGAGTCTTTATATTCAGTTCCAGGGAAGAGAGGACAACTGAGAGGGAACACAGAAAGGAAGATTACTTGTAGGAAAGTATGTTTGGGTTCTAGCAATGGTTTAGGAGTGGGAAGAGGGCCCACCCTCGGAACAAACCAGAAAATAACAGTAAGAAGGACCTGAGACTTGGGGCATTATTCCTCATATCTCAGTACACGAACTTGATCACACTAGTAAAATAAAGTAAAACATTAAATAAATAAATATGAGCAATCAAAAGAAAAAGAACCCAGTCATAGAAAATTACTATGAGAATAGATAGCATCAAGATTCATATTCAGAATAAGATAATGGAGCTATAAAAGAAAAGCCACTTCTTTTTCAATTAAAAAAGTTCAATGATCCCAAACCCAAAAAGAATTCTTAGAAGAACATAAAAAGAACCTTAAAAATCAAATAAGAGAGATTGAGGGAAAATTAGAAGAAAAAAAGCAATTCAAGAAAATCCAGAAAATTATGAAAATAAAACTAATCAACTTATAATAAAGAACCAGAATCTTAAGGGAAACTAGAATTGGGCAAAGGGAAGTTAATAATGCTCTAAGACATAAAAAAATAGTAAAGCAAAATTTTACAACATGAAAAAATAGAAATGAAATATCTCAGAAGAATGATTGATTTGGAGAACAGATTGAGGAGAAATAATATAAGAAGAGTCAGACTGCCTAAAAATTATGATTTAAAAAAATAATCTTGATACAATATTACAAGAAATTATCAAGGAAAATTGCCCTGAACTTTTATAACAAGAAGGCAAAGCAGAAATAGAAAAAATCCACCCTGAAAGAGATCCCAGGAGGAAAATTTACAGGAATATCACAATCAAGTTTCAAAGCTCCCAAGTTAAGGAAAAAATGGAAATTGTAATGAAGCTTCAAGGTGAGATATTTCATCTAATACTTTTCCAAACAATAAAATAATTTGACTGTAAATTAAATCCTTTTCCTTAAGCAAACTACTTATAATATTTGATTTGGAGCAAATTTGTACCGAAAAATATACAGTGATTTGCTTTTTTTTTTTTTGGTCATCCTTTTATTATGTGGTGTATCATAGGCAGTTAACATTAAAATATATATATTTAAAACATTTACCATGAAGTTTCGATTAGTGTTTCATCAGAAGGGAAGGATTCTACCCATGCCCTGTCAAAGTCTATCTTTGCTCTGATATAGACAAAACATCTAGCTGATTCTTTCATTAATTTTTTTTCATTAATTTTTTAGCATCTTGCAGACATAATCTAAAATAGCCCACACTTTTAATCTTCATAAGCCAAAAATGATTTTTAATATGAATCCTTTTTTTTAAAATTGTAGTCTTGGCCTAAAATACCATAAATCCCAAAGCATCTACTTTGAAGACTAAATAGACACAGCTGATGTTCAGGAGATTATTTCTTCCCTGGATTGTAGCTTTTTCTCCTTAAGTAGGTGCATTTAACATCAGAAACCTCCCCTACTGATTGAAACACTTAAATGATGATTTCATGTCTTTAGTAGAAATGAGTGTTCTTGTATGATTGCTATATTTGCTCTATAAACTAACACTCTTGTTAAGTGGGAAGATGAATGGTATACCAACTGTAGCTAAAGAATGAGAAACTATGAGTCAAGGTATTGGAAAGTTCCCAGAAAGTAAGAGAGATCTTTGTTCTATTTCTAAGATTCTTTTCTTTTTCTTCATTCTTTCTTTGATTCTCCTTTTGTTACCACAGGCTGTTCATAGCAATAGAGTTGAACAATTAGACTTTGTCATATGATACTGACACCTTTACAAATGCAAAAGTAGATGTAAATGGTGTTGCATAATATATACCTCAAAGATGCTGTATCAAATTATACAGAAAGAATTCTTTTTCATCAAATTCATTATCCTTCAAAATTCCTGATAATCATTGATATAAGAGGCCTTAATCAGGAAAGAGTTGTCTTTCACTGTTTCTTGGAAAGAATAGAAAATACCAGTCTTTCACATTATACTGTGAAAATAAATCCTCTGAGAATTTGTGGCTTCAGGTTTTATACCATTAAATTCCCTGCAAAAGACTTTTTTTTTAAAGAGAGGCAGTGCTGTTTAATGGAAAGAATGAAGGACTTCAAATTAGTGAAGGTGGATTTAAACCTTTCCTTGTATACTTTATAGATATGTACATAGATGGATAGATAGATGGATAGATAATTTATGTTTATTTAGACAGATATATCTGTTGGCATGAATAGTTTACTTAGTATGTTTAAGCTTTAGCTTCCACATTTATAAAAGAGGGATGATAATTATACTTGTACTATCTCATAGGGTTGTTATGAGGAAAGTGCTTTACTGTCTCCTTTACTAGGAAATCAAATATATATATTATTTCTCCTAATTGTGTGATCTTCACCACAACCATTCCCTGCTCCCACGTCTGGGTTCTCTTTTAAATCTCTTTTTCTCTAGATTCAGTCTCACTTGATGATCTCATTAACTCCCATGAATTTCATTATGTGTATGCAGATGACTCAATCTCTCACCTGAAAGGCAGTCCTGCATCACCTTGTCACAGTCATCTCAGATTCAATATGTCCAAAACAGACCACATTTTCTTTACCCGCAAAGAACTCATACCTTTCTGTGACACTCTGTTTCATACAGGACCTTCCAGTTAAGCAAGTTTTAAACTTCAGTGTAATCCTTCACTCTTCAATCTTTTTAATAATTTGTTATTGTGTTAACTTTACTCCCATAATATCTTTTACCTTGACTCCTTTCTCTTTTCTCAAAATACTAGTTTGAGCCCTTATGTCTTACTTAAATTATTAAATAACCCTCTATTTTTTTTCTCCTTGCCTCATTCATTGGTCTCAAGTCTTCCCTTTACATTCTTTTTTTTTTTTTTTTTTTTGCTGAGACAATTGGGGTTAAGTGACTTGCCCAGGGTCACACAGCTAGGCAGCAATGTGAACTCAGGTCCTCCTGACTTCAAAGCTGGTGCTCTATCCATTGTGCCATTTAGCTGCCCCTTCCCTTTACATTGTATCATCTATGCAGTTGCAAAAATGTTTTTATCATAAAATAGTAGTCCATATCAGTTTTTTGGATAATGTTCTATGGCTCCCTTTTACCTCAAAGAGCAAACATTGTGACTACTCTATGACCTATCTTTCCAGCCTCTTTGTATCTAATTCCCCTTACACAATTTATTGTCAGCTAAACTGCCTTTTTTACTATGCCATACATATAACTTTCCATCTCCTACCTGCAAGCCTGCAATTCACTCCATCCTCATATCTACCTCTTGGAATTTCAAGTCCATTCAAAACTCAACTCAGGTAATCACCTTCTATAAGAAACTATCTCATCTCCAGGGAGCAGCTCCTGAATAACAGATTTCTTTGGTTTCAAGCATTTTGCATGTCCCTTTGTGTGGAGTGTGGGGTGGTCTCAGTCTCCAATAGCAACTATCTGCCAAGTGGTATAATCACTTTCTATCACTCCAAGATATCAAAAATAGTGGCAGCTTCAGTCAGGTCCCCTGGAAAGCCTTGAAACATATCCAAGTGCACCTGGAACATCCCTGTCTTCTTTGTGACCTAAAGTAACATAAAGATAATAAGTAATAATTCTGATATGCTCTCTTTGTTTTACAGCATCGGTGTGTGCTTTTTGCTGACACTGGACAAACTCCTAAGATCTTAACCAAATGAAACTGAATTGAGTGTCTTTCTCTACTTTATTTCTCTGACAATTGATCACTAAATTTCATGCCAAGAACATGTTTTTCAGCCATTATTTTCTTTGGTTGTATTTTTATTTCTGTGGTTATAAAAGAATATATGTTCCTCCAAAGAAATTTGTAATAGTTGTAGCTCTTAAGAAACATACTGCAGTAATTGTTGGCAATATTGTTTCAAAGGTTATTCAAATTCCAAATTATATAGAATCAATCTTCTAAAACTTCAAAAAAATGCAAATTAAAGACAACTTTAATTGCAAAATCATTAGTGCAGAATACTCTAATTAATCTTCAGAAAGGGAATAATTGGTCATAGACTAGGATGCCAGACTCATCTTCTTAAATTCAGATCTATCCTCAAACATTTACAAGCTATGTGATGTCAGGTAAATCATGTAACTCTGTTTGCCTTAGTTTTCTCTTCTGTAAAATAAGATAGAGAAGGAAATGGTGAGTAACTCCATTATTGTTATCAAGAACACTCCAAATGGGGCCATGAAAACTTGGACATGACTGAAGTAACTGAGTAACAACAATCCTCAAAAAACAACTTCAGAGGGATCTGAAATCTGAAGCATTTGTTGTTGATTCCTCTACAGTATTTTCTAGGCTTCTTGAAGTTGGAAAAATAAGATGACCAAGAACATGGGAAACATGCTGACCACTTCCATGAAGAAAAAAACTTTTTATTGTCATACTAGACCTGTAAAGATTTGAAAGGGTCATTTTAGCTGCTGATATACAGTTTTTCTTTTAAGATGATGCTAAAATCATTGTCAAAAGAAATCCAGGTGAAACCTGTATTATTGGGACATTTTCATCGATTCTAGTACACCTATTCCCAAAAGTGTTTCAGAATTTCTTTTTGCCATTTCCAGAGGGTTTAAAAGTTTTGTCTTTATTTTTTTTATTTATTTTTTAAATTTTTAAATTTTTAATTTTTTATTAATACTTTTTATTTGCAAAACATATGTATGGGTAATTCCTAAACATTAATGCTTACAAAGCTTTCTGTTACAAATTTCCCCCCCTACTCCCCACCCCTCCCCTAAATGGCAGGATATCCGCTACATGATAATTATGTTAGAATACTTAAGAAATCGAATATATGTATAGTTATTGCCACACATCATTTTTTGTGCAGGAGAAATCGTATCTACAAGAAAAAATAATCCGATAAAGGAAATACAATACAAGCAAACATCAATAGAGAGCATGGAAATGATATGTTGTGGTCCACATTTCACATCCCTCTCTCTGGGTGTATATGGCTTTCTTCAGTGAACAATTGGAACTGGTTTGAAGCATTTCATTGTTGAAGAGAGTCATGTCCATTAGAACTGCTTCTCATATAGTATTGTTGTTGCCGTGAATAATGATCTCCTGGTTCTGCTCACTTCACTGAGCATCAGTTCATGCAAGTCTCTCCAGGCCTCTCTGAAATTGTCCTGCTGGTCGTTTCTTACAGAGCAATAATATTCCATAACATTCATATACCATAATTTATTCAGCCACTCTCCAATTGATGGGCATCCATTCAGTTTCCAGTTTCTAGCCACTACAAAAAAAGCTGCCACAAACATTCTTGCACATGTGGGGCCCTTTCCTTCTTTTTTTATGATTTCTTTGGGATATAAGCCCAATAGAAATACTGCTGGGTCAAAGGGTATGCATAGTTTGATAACTTTTTGAGCGTAGCTCCAAATTGCTCTCCAGAATGGTTGGATCCGTTCACAGTTCCACCAACAATGCATCAGTGTCCCAGTCTTCCCACATCCCCTCCAACAGCTGTCGTTATCCTTTCCTGTCATTTTAGCCAATCTAACAGGTGTGTAGTGGTACCTCAGAGTTGTCTTAATTTGCATAAGTGTTGTCTTTATTAAAGGGATGATGAATGCATATAAATACATTGCCACACTGAGAAGAATCACTCTGGAATAACAGATATTCCCAAATGGAAATGTAATAGTGTATTATAAATTTTACCAGGCCGTATCTCACAGAATACTAAGAATTATATTTAAAAGAGGGAGGTAAATATATTTTAATGGTCACTCACCTGACATATGAAAGTTATAAAAATTTCTAAGAAACAGAACCAGTAGCATTACCAAAAAAAGTCCAACAAAGATATAATAATAACAATTGATTCATGTGCCCACACACACTTATTTCTGTACATGGTATTTGCATTTTTTATTTAAATTATTTTCTCCTTCCTTCCTTCTTCTTTCCCTTTCCAAGATGTCAAGCAATCTAATATAGGCTATACATGTAGAATCATATTAAACATATTTACACATTGTGAAATAAGATTCAGAACAAAAGGAAACAACCATGAGAAAGAAAAAAAGAAGTGAAAATAATACACTTCAATCTGCATTCAGATTCCAGAGTTCTTTCTCTGGATGTGGATAACATCTTCTATCATGAATCTTTTGGAATTGTCTTTGTTCATTGTATAGCTGAGAAGAGCTAAGTCTCATAGTTGATGATCATACAATGTTGCTATTATGTACAATATTTTCCTGATTCTGCTCACTTCACTCAGCATTACTTCCTGTAAGTTTTTCCAAGTTTTTCTGAAATCTTCCTCATAAATAGTAACACACATTAGATTTATATACCACAATTTGTTTAGCCATTCCATAGTTGATGGGCATCACTTCAATTTTTAATTCTTTACCACTACAAAGAGAGCTATTATAAATATATTTGTGTATGTAGGTAATTTTCCCTTTTAAATGATATTTTTGGGATTCAGATCTAGTAATGGTATTGCTAGATCCAAGAGTATGCAGTTTTATAGCTCTTTAGACCTAGTTCCAAACTGTGCTGCAAAATGGTTGATTCAGTTTATAATTCCATCAACAATGCATTAGTATTTCTATTTTCCAACACTTAGCATTTTCCTTATTTGTCCTTTTAACCAATTTGATAGGTGTGAAGTAGTACTTCAAAGTTTTCTAATCAATAGTGATTCTAATATTTTTTCCTGTAACCACAAATACCTTTAATTTCTTCATCTGAAAACTGCCTGTTCATGTCCCCTAACCATTTATCAATTGGGGAATGACATGTATTCTTATAAATTAGACTCAATTCTCTATATAGTTTAAAAATGAAGTCTATATCAGAAACAATGGTTGTAAAAATTGTTTTTCAACTTTCTGCTCCCTTCTAATCTTGGTTACATTGACTGTGCAAAACCTTTGGAATTTAATGCAATCAAAATTATCCATTATGAATTTCATAATATCCTCTATCTCCAGTTTGATCACAAATTCTTCCCTTACCCATAGATCTGACAGGTTAACTATTCCTTGCTCTTTTTCTTTGATCCTGGTATCATCCTTTCTGTTCAAATCATGTACACATTTTAAACCTTATCTTGGTATAAAATGTGAGATATTCTTCAATGTCTAGTTTCTGTCATAGTATGTTGCAATTTTCCCAGTATTTTTTGTCAGGTGGTAGTGAGGTCTTATTCCACAAGTTGGCATCTTTCAATTTATTAAACAGTTGATTAGTATAGCAATTGACTATTATCTTGTGCATATAACATTCTACTGACACACCATTTTATTTCTTTGCAAGTACCAACTAGTTTTTTTTTTTAATTTTATTTTATTTGCATAACATATGTGTGGGTAATTCTTCAACAATAACACTTACATAGCTTTCCGTTAGAAATTTTTCCCCCCAACTTCCCCACCCCTCCCCTAGATGGCAGGATATCCACTACATGTTAATTATGTTAAAATATTGGCAAATCGAATATATGTATACATATTTCCAAACTTATCATTGTTGTGCAAGAAAAATCTTATCTACACAAATGATATATCAGATAAAGGAAACACAATGTAAGCAAACATCAATCAAGGAGTATGAGAATGTTATGTTGTGGTCCACATTTCGCATCCCTCTCTCTGGGTGTATATGGCTTTCTTCAGTGAACAATTGGAGGTGGTTTGAAACATATGATTGTTGAAGAGAGCCATGTCCATCAGAATTAATCGTCATATAGTACTGTTGTTGCCGTGTATAATGATCTCCTGGTTCTGCTCATTTCACTCAGCATCAGTTCACGTAAGTCTCTCCAGGTCTCTCTGAAATCATCTTGCTGGTCATTTCTTACAGAACAGTAATATTCCATAATATTCATATACCATAATTTATTCAGCCATTCTCCAATTGAAGGGCATCTATTCAATTTCCAGTTTCTAGCCACTACAAAAAGGGCTGCCACAAACATTCTTGCACATGTGGGGCCTTTTCCTT